>AWOL01S0024516.1:0-47167 GCA_000715115.1 Nicotiana otophora | reverse complement strand
AAATATATATATATATATATATATATATTTATTATTTATGTATACACTCACATATGTTTATATGATTCAATTTATTAGGTAGTATCTTACCACTCGCATATGCCATAATAGATTCAGAGGATAATGCTTCCTGGTAGTGATTTTTTGCGAGGTTCAAGGATGCATTTGGGGAAAGGGAGGGAATGTGCATAGTATCGGATAAGCATGAAGGCATTGAAAATGCAGCGACAACATTGTATCAACAAATACCTCATTGTGTCTGCATATGGCATCTATGGAATAATGTAAATAAAAAATTACAAGAAGAACCATTTGCAACTCAAAAATATATTTTTTGCTTTGGCCAAAGCATACATAATTGAGAAGTTTGATTACCATATGGAAGCGGTAGAGAGAATTGATAAGAGGTTCAAAGATAACTTGTTACGACCCAAAATCCTACCACAAGCGTCGTAATGACACCTAGTCTCTAAGACTAAGTAAGCCGATTTCCATTACATTTTGAAGCCATTTGTTTTTGAATCTGAATTAAATAGATAATCAAAACCAACATCGGAACAAATATGAATATAACAACCTCCCAAGAGTTGTAGTACTGCTTCACGAATTCTAACTGAATACATGAAATGATCTCAAGGATTGAATACCCAATACTGTTTGATTAATAATTAACTGTACAATAAAATAAAAAGACTCCAAGGGACTACAACGACCAAGTAGCTCTACCTTGAATCCTTGCGAGCACACTCTAACTCTGCCCAAATTCGATATCTCCAATACCCGGCTCTGCACAAAAATGTGTAAAAGTGTAGTATGAGTACACCACGGTCGGTACCCAGTAAATATCAAGAACAACCTCAGTGGAGTAGAGACAGGGTACAGTCAAGACACTCACTAGTAAAATAACCTGTGCAATATAGCAGTATACAATAGTACTGGAAAACAACTAGCAATGATAACAACAAACTTAACCAGTGATATAACAACAAGGCAACAAAAACGTCATAATTATTGCTCAGGTGAATAAGGAACACAAGTATAATCAATAAGTCAAGTCCTTCAAATATAAATCCTTCACATATTATTCTTTAAGATAAATATCTTTCGAATATACTTCTTTTGAATAATTATCTTTCGAATATACTTCTTTCAAATAAATATATTTTCAAGTAAAAGTCACCATGTGACACCTCATTTCACAATCATAAAAATTACGGTCTCAGTCAACTTTCATAGTTTCCACGGCATCTCGTGCCTATATTTCTATNAGTACAATCAATAAGTCAAGTCCTTCAAATATAAATCCTTCACATATTATTCTTTAAGATAAATATCTTTCGAATATACTTCTTTTGAATAATTATCTTTCGAATATACTTCTTTCAAATAAATATATTTTCAAGTAAAAGTCACCATGTGACACCTCATTTCACAATCATAAAAATTACGGTCTCAGTCAACTTTCATAGTTTCCACGGCATCTCGTGCCTATATTTCTATCACCATCACACGGACAACTCACGTGTCAATATAAAATCATCATATTTTTTCCCGTCACCTCATGCCCATATTATTTTCATAACTGCAAGGACAACTCATGTACCAAAATATCAATGTATATAAGATCCGCAGGATCAATTTATTTTCAATAAAGTAAGGTCAAAATCTTTAAATCAAGTAAGAAATCAACAAAAAGATAAGTTTATTTTAGAAATCGTTTGAGTGAGGAAAAATGTCATTTCCATTAAAATAAAGCATCAGATAAACTACTGATTTGGATATAACATTTATTAAATTAAACATACTAGAATTTTTTTTTTATTTAAAACAACTCAATCATCAAAACAAATACAACCCAAAAATACAAATCCTCAAAGTCTCGTTCGAAAAAGTCAAGGTCAACACAATACATCAAGAAATACAAAACACTTAATATTAAGTCAAATAATACATCACAGGAAACACAATAATTTATAAATTACGGAAAAACAAAATAACCAAAGGCAGAGAAATATCAAAAAGGGCACTCCGAGGTACCGCCTCGTAGTCCCAAGTCACAAATAAATTCACAATCTTTCCTTATATCATAGTGGGAGCCTTCACATATTATTCTTTAAAAATTATTTTCCCAAAATAGCATCCCGCGTTTTAGCCACCCTTATCTCACCGCATGACTTCTAGTAGTTCCCCTACTAGCCACACATTTCAAGCCTCCCTTATCTCACCGTATGCGTTTCAACACCCTGACCTTATATCACCGCATAACTTCTAGTAGTTCCCCTACTAGCCACGCGTTTCAAGCCACCCTTATCTCACCGCATGACTTCTAGTAGTACCCCTACTAGCCACACATTTCAAGCCTCCCTTATCTCACCGTATGCGTTTCAACACCCTGACCTTATATCACCGCATAACTTCTAGTAGTTCCCCTACTAGCCACGCGTTTCAAGCCACCCTTATCTCACCGCATGCATATCAATATCACAATATTTCACAAATCGCACCTCAAGTGCCCAAATATCACAGCATAATACAACTTGCACCTTAAGTGCTCACATATCACAACATATCACAAATTGCACATAAAGTGCTCAAATCTTACAACATATCACAAATTGCACATCAATTGCTCAAGTATTACAACTTGCCACAGAAATCAACAACACATTATTTTTCCACAATAAGGAGCCACGACTCGATCATAATGTGCACAACATCTTAACAAAATATTCAGGAGTGAACAACTCACCGGATAATATTTCACAATTCGGTACTTTGCCTCAATATGATTCACGACCTTTATAATTCAATACCAAAATTTTTAATAACGTGAACTGAAAAGTAATTCATCAAGAAACAACATCTCTTTTAAATCACAACTTCAGGAAATAAATAGATTTATTCATCTTATTAACTAAATTTTCCATTTAAATTATCTGTAGGTAAAATCAATAATGAAAGTATTTTCCATAAAAATGGCAACTCAAACAAACACAGAGTTCACATAAAAATCAAGTGAAAATCACACCAAATTATCATATAAAAATAATCTCGGCAAACAAGGAACGAGGCATGACAATAAGGGATTTAATAAGTTACAACAATTTTTCAACTTAATACTTAAGGGCGTCTACGAATTTCAACCGATATAATTTGCACGTATAAACTAAGTACGTACTCGTCACCTCACATACATGATTTTTAATTACACAATTTCCATATAAGACTCAATTCTTAAGGGGTAATTCCCCCACTCGAAGTTAGGCAAGATACTTACCTTATTGAAGTTATGCCGATATTCCAAAATAGCTTTCTCAAGTGAATTGACCTCCGGACGGCTCTAATCTTTCTTGAGCCTTCCTTACATTACTACGAATTTTCGGAAATCCTAGAAACTTCAATATATTTAGAAACATAACAAAAGTGAACTATAATTAGGAAGATTTTCATGGTTTCAGCTCATTTGAGCATTTTATCAAACACTAGGTGTGCAAATTTAGTTACAAGGTTCTTCTACAAGATTTCCTTCATTCCACAACCCAATCTTTACTTATTTGATCTCAAAAATATTCCTACAAACCTTATTGTACAATCATATATACATAATACTCTTACACCCAAGAATCATACTCCCAATCACCAATCTTTTACCCCAAACTCGAGATTAAAAACTAGGGGTTGAATCTTACCTCTTTGATGAAGATCTTGTGATTAGATTCCTTGATTCTTGAAGATTGGATGATTAGAATGTTAGGTTTCCTCCTTATCTCTCTAAAATGCTCTTACCTCTCTCTAAAACCCATAGAAAAATACCCCAAAATAAGCCCCAAAGCCTATTTATCAAAATGGGGTCTGGTTATGAAAATAGAACATTTAACCCTCCGAAAGCATGTCTGCGGTCGCATAATGGACCGCAGAATGGGTATGCGGGCCGAAGAATGGTCGCAAAATTTGGTGCCCAGAACTGGGCTGTACTGGTCCATTTTGCGACCAGTTTACGATCGCATAACCACTTCTGCGATCGCATAATAGTCGCAGAATTGGTCGCAGAATTGCATTCTTCTAGACTGGTAATTTGGTCATAACGTTTTGTAGGTATGTCCAAATGATAAATGGTTTAAAGAGTTAGAAACTAGACTCAAAGATATTTAATTTGATTGGTAATACACCACATAACACTTCGTATAATGAGAGTTATGATCATTTGAAATTAGGTCTTGTGCGAACTCACTTGAAACTTTAGTCTATTATGAAATTTCCAACTTCTACATTCGATGCCGAAACCTATCGAATCAAGTCCGATTGATCTCAAATTTTGCACACTAGTCATAAATGACATAACGGACCTATTTAAATTTCCAGAATCATATTCTAACCTCGTTATTATAAATTCAACCTTCGATCGAACTTTCCGAAAATCGTATATTTTCCAACTTTCGCCAAAATGCGTCGAATTGACCTACGGACTTCCAAATCCAAATTCGGATAAACTCCTAAGTCCGAAATCACCATAAGAATCTATTGACATCATCAAAATTTCTTTTTGGGGTCGTTTGCTCAAAAGTCAACTCTTCGGTCAACTCTTTCCATTTAAGCTTCTAAATAAGAATGGTTCTTTCAATTTATTTCCGAATCTTCCGAAAATCAAACTCGACCACACCCGCGGGTCATAATACATATTACTAAGCTACTCAAGACCTTAAGTCACTGAACAGTGCATTATTTCTTAAAACGACAAGTCTGGTCATTACATCACTTAATCAACGTTGGGTATGAAAGATGGTCTATAGCACATTCCATTGTCAATAGAACATTGACAGTGACTTCAAACATTGTGGAGTCGATCAATGCAGTGCCTCCGAATCTGTTATATCTTAAACCCTTTATGTGATTCTGTTAAACCAGTGTCCACCTGCACGACACAGGGAGACCAAATTGATTAAAGCTAACGTTTTCTAATATTCATTATTTGTAGAAAAGCAATATTATAGTGTTCAAGTAATAAGGGTATTATCTATGTTACCCGAGGCTTCAGGTTTTCTGTTTCTTTTCAAAGCTGGTTGGTCTACCTCCATTCTCTGTTTCTTCTGGGGCATGCGAGAAATTACATTATGCAAGAAAATTGTTCAACTTTTAGGCGACTACCAGCATGTATATAAGGCTTTCAATTTAATGTTGCATTTATGCCTACCCCACTACTGAAATATTGGTTGCTTTGACATGATATTAAGCTCTTTTGAATCTTGTAGGCTCTCCAATATATGTATTTTGAGGGTATCTACTTTGTCACCACTAACGATAGTTGATAAATTTTGTAGGTGACCCCTTCGACGAGTTACTTATATTCAATACTCGACAAGGGTAAGCAGAGAATGATGTTCCTAAAAGATCGAACTTGCACCTGTAGAAGGTTTCAGTTGGATGAGACGCCATGTGCACATGCTTGGGAAGTATTAAAATACATACATTGATCACATTGAGTATTGCTCGATGTACTACAACAGAAAGTACCCATTGAAGACCTATGAAATTCCAATTTATCTGGTTCGTGATGAAAGCACATGAAAAATTCCTACAAAAGTTCTAGATGAAAAAGTCTTGCCACCAGACGTGACTAAATCAATAGGAAGGCCAAGGAAGGGGAGGTGCACGCCAATATCTGAAAGGGAACGAAAAGGTAGATTTCATATGGACAGTGTGGAGAAGAAGGTCACAACAGGAAAACTTGTAGAAATAATCCAAAGAGAGAATGAAACATGTCAAACTTAGAATTACTTATTATTTTACTTTACTGAATATCACAGGGATTTAGAAGAATTAAATATATCAAGAACTGTATCAATACAGAATGTCATTTGAATTTTAGATATAAATAAATATTTGATCTATCATTTAAAATTGTGTTGCAAGTGTATTTGTTTTTAAATTATACATCTATTTGATTAAAAAAGAAGTTATATCAGCTATATATCATATTTGTATCTCTTATGTATCACCTATGTATCTTTGTGTATTGATAAATTATATATTTGTTTGATTAAAAAGAAGTTGTATCAGCTATGTATCATATTTGTTCTCTTGTGTATCACCTATGTATCTCTATGTATTGGCTCTTACTCATATCTGTATTTGTGTAATAACAAAGCTAACTAATGGAAAACAGTTATAGCAGCTAGAAAACTGTGCAAATAATTTTAGAAATTTACAAATAAGAGTGTGGCTTCATCAATACATATTTGGAAACCAAACAAACTGCAGAACTCATTGTGAAAAAACTATATGTGGAGCAACCTAAAACGCATGTATCATGTGTGTATCATTTGTATATCGTATCTATATCATATGTGTATCATGTGTGTATCTGGAAGAAACAGTGTATCACAAACTACTGTATATATATCTTGAATTCACAACACACAATCAAGGGAGAAAACACCAAAATAAACTAAATTGCAATACTCAAATATTACACTAAAACTCATTAAATCTTTATAACAGAGTAGACATCTCATTTATCGTAAAATCTTAAAAATATTCATAAAATTCAAACACAAACAAATCTGATCCGTCTTACAATAATGACAACATAACATAATACAAAACAAAATTATTGAGTTCATCCTACAACAATGACAAAGGTAATTACTTATTCAGTCGGCCAATAATCTCATCATCACTTTGCGCGTTCAGTTCATCTTCTTTCTAGCATAATCCCATAAGAGAGCACCAAATCTGTGTTGGTGTGCATAGGCATTGAATCTTTTAGGAGGCATCTTGACCTCAATGAAATACTTGGAAAATGATGCCGCAAATACAATGCATTCACTACAAAAATAAAAATAACAACAATGATCAAACTGCAGAATATAAAAAAAACACATTGTGTTGAAAGAAATTCATAAGCTTCGACTTGTTGAGGCAGTCCTTCAACCAGTTTTATATCAAATGGGATAATCAAGTCCTTTGATTTGTAGACACTAGTGCGCCAATTGATATCCTTTTTCTTTAAACAGAAATGCATGTGCACAAAAACATGAGGCAACAACACAGAATACTTGCACATTGTGTTATGAACTTTGGCTTGATGAGCAGCTCCATCGTGCATAGAGTCATACACATAAATGCACCTATCCTTGAAGTACATCACAACCATTATCTAATTCCATTATTCCACAACATTAATTGGCATTAAGATGTGCTCCACAATGTGCCATGGAACATTGGCATCCAAGACATACCCCTGAGTATACTCTGCAATGACATATTTCGCATTGCACACTTCACTATCTCCACCTGTATCAATAAACGCCTGTAGTAACTCATTAATTTTTTTGTCGAAGTACCAATTTGTGGTGGTGAATGTTACAGGTAGGTCTTTGTCATACTTCCCCTTCTTCCTTAAATAATAGAACAAAACATCAATGTGCTGATGTAACGATCCGGCCGATCGTTTTGAGTTATTAGCCCCGATCCCCTATTTACTATTTTCCCAGTATCTGTTTTTGTTTAAGTAACTTGCTGGGAGGTCTTGTTTTTGATTTCGGAGTGGTTTAGGACACCTAGTCCCTAAAACGGAAGCTTAAGTCTCAGGATTTTGACCATGTCGGAAGTATGTGAAGACGACTCCGGAATGGAGTTCTGTCATTTTCTTTAGCTTCGTTGGGTGATTTTGGACTTAAGAGTATGTCCGCACTGTGAATTTGGGGTATGTAGCTAATTTTGGCTTGAAATGGCGAAAGTCAAATTTTGGGAAGTTAGACCGGGGGGTTGACTTTTTGATATTTGGGTTGGATTTTCGATTCCGGAAGTTGGAATAGGTTTGTAATGTTGAATATCACTTATGTGCAAAATTTGAGGTCAATCGGTCGTGGTTTGGTAGGTTTTTCGTTTTTGTGGAATTTGAAAGTTTAGAAGTTCTTTAGGCTTGAATCCGGGTATAATTGGTGTTTTGATGTTGTTTGGAGTGATTCGAAGGCTCGACTAAGTTCGTATGGTGTTTTAGGTTTGATTGAGGTCCTGGGGACCTCGGTTGAGTTTCGGATGCTTAGCGGATCATTTTTGGCCTTGGTGAGATAGCTGATATCTGCTGCTGTATTTTTTTCTGGTTTCCTATTACGTGTTCATGAGAGGAGCCTCTCTTTCACGGAGAGTGTTTCTGAGTTGGTGAGATTTTTCTCTACGCGTCCGAGAATGAGAAGACATTAACACGAAGGTATGGCAATGTATGCATCGCGAACGCGTGAGTGGCGTCGTATTTGTGAAGGGGAGTGAGGCAGCTGGGGACGCATTCACGAAGGTCTGAGTTTGCAAAGCTTCGCGTTCGCGAAGAGTTAAGTTGAGAGAAAATCTGAGTTGGGCTACGCGAATGCGAGAGGACGGTCGCGTTCGCGAAGAAGGAAATCTGGGCAGACAATATTAATTTCAAAAACAAGGGTTTGAACCCATTTGGCATATTTTTAGTTGGAGAACACGGAATTGGGCGATTCGTGAAGAGATATATGTGGAG
This sequence comes from Nicotiana otophora, assembly GCA_000715115.1. Classification (NCBI taxonomy): domain Eukaryota; kingdom Viridiplantae; phylum Streptophyta; class Magnoliopsida; order Solanales; family Solanaceae; genus Nicotiana; species Nicotiana otophora. Next base: position 38,661 of record AWOL01S0024516.1, on the reverse strand, counting down.
TTGATTGGGGTGAGTGATTCCTACTTGGTTTTGGTTAAAACCCATGATTATATCTTTAATTTTATCATCTAATTTGTGATTTGGGGTGAAAAATTGGTGAATAAGATGAAGTGTTCTTGAGTTTGATTTTTGGGGTTTTGAATGAGATTTTATTATCGGATTGGAGTAAATTTGGTATGGTTAGACTCGTGAGTGAATGGGCTTTCGGGTTTTGTGCTTTTTGTGAGATTTCGAGATGTGTGCCCGTGGACGACTTTTGACCAATTTTAGATTTTGGCTTGTAACTTCGTATTTTTCTTGGGGAATTGATTCCTTTAGCCTATATTAATTATCTCGTACTGTTTGTGGCTAGATTCAGGGCATTTGGAGACTGATTCGAGGGGCAAAGGCATAGCGGAGTAGAATTTTGCGCTGTTTGAGGTAAGTAACAGTTATAAATCTGGTCCTGAGGATATGAAACCCCGGATTATTGGATTATATGAGTATTTTGGAGGTGACGGGCGTGTGGGCGTACACCGTAGGAATCAGGACTTGTTCCATTCCGTGAAACTGTAAAGTTGAATAACTTGTTGCTAGTTATATGCTCTCCCTACGTTATAGAAATTTAACTGCAAATCATGTTAGAAATGATGCTTAAGCTATGTGATGGTATTGTTGGGACCCGCAGAGGTCACGTACTTGTTGTATTACTTGCTAATTGCTATCTTATACTCAGTCATGGTTTTACTTGCGTATCATATCTCAGTCTCTTATTAATTTTTTGTGTTGATACACGATGTTATCTTTGTTTGGGCCGATCTTTATGATTTCCGAGAGCCTGAGAGACTAGAGAGGTTGATGACTAAGTGCGGTCGAGGGTCTGTCTGTGAGGTATTGATACTATGGCATGTGAGTTGTCCATGTAGTTTCACATATTGATACTATAGCACGTGAGTTGTCCGTGCAATATGTGAGTTATCCGTACGGATATAACGCTTAGGCTGAAAGGAGCCCCTCCAGAGTCTGCACACCCCCAGTGAGCGAATGTACCTAATGAGTGTGAGTACTGAGGGCTGAGAGCCGAGTGATTGAGCTGTTGTGATGAGTTGAGTATTTGTTGCCCTGAGAGGCTGTACTTGTTTTCCATTTGTTGATGTACTTAATTGCTATGTGTCATTGTTATGAAATTTCTGAAAGATTCTATATCATAATTACTTGCATTGTAACTATATAAAGTAATTAGACTTGAACTACCGGATTTGAAAACATGTCTATTTTTTACTGGAATTAGTGAAAATAAACTGTATTTGTATAGCTCGTCACTACCTTCTCAGTTCTTTATTTATTTCTGATACTTGCTGAGTTGGTTGTACTCATGCTACACCATGCATTTCATGTGCATATTCAGGTGTGTTTGATCATGGAGGTCGTTGAGTTCGTGCGCGATCGAGTACCGGAGACTACGAGGTAGTTACTAACGTCCGCAGACCTTGTCTCTCCTTCTTTGTTTTTCTTTCTTTGCAGTATTGATACTCAGACACTGTTTGTATTAGACTGGATATCTAGATGCTCATGATTCAGTGACATCCCGATGTCGGGCTATTTTCCGTACTTATGTTTTGAGTTTTTACCCCGTTTTTATGAAAATACTCCGGCTATTTTAAATGTCTTAATTCATTTATGTTAAATATTGAAAGTGTTTTTAAAATGTCGTCTTGCCTAATATGATGATAGGAGTCATCACGACGGGTTAGGTTTTGGGTCGTGACAGCTAAAATAAAACATAACAAATAATTAATCAATGTAATAGTATAAAATAGGTAACCAAATGATGACAAATTTGCGTCAATCAATTCTGTGGTCTCTTTTCATAAGCATTATCAGAGGCAAACCCAAAAAATTTAAAATTCATTTATCTCCTTTTGAGATGCATTTCAGTAGTTAGGATAAGTATTACACTAGTGGAGATGTATTTCGTCAAGCTTAGGCCTTAGAGGTCAAAAGAAAGTTCCATCTGTAGTCACTATTCCAGATGTGACAGTAGAAATCATCACAACTTGAAGGTCATAAGCTTTAAACAACTACCCTTTTCAAACCAAATTCATAGAAAACAAAGGAAAATGAATGCTCAGTACTTCTCTTGTGCCAGGCAAGATAGCAATTAATAAATTGTTCTAACTTAATAGGCCTGATCACGTGTACACTGGCTAAACTTTTAAAAAAAACTGTAAAAGTAACTTCTTACATACCGAGTCATCGAAAGGCTAACCATTATATGCCAAAGTGTGAAACTATTTTTTGTCTTCAACAAGATATACCCCAAGATCATAAGCAGGATTCAGTTCACTAATATGGTTCGTGTAAATTTCATTCCTGATAAATTTACAAAAGAGATACAGTGATTTGATATAAAATAATGCTACAAATGACAATGTATTAAAATATGAAACTGAACAAAAATCAGAAATTGAAAACATATTTCTTTTTGGACTTCCCTTCTTTGACCCACGCAGCAAATACATTCAACAAAGAGTTGTTACGCTAGTTCCGATTTTGCTTTGAAAAGGTTGCTTAACAACATAAATTTGCTTTTTATCTTTCGTCGCAACAACGCCACTAATGGATCCTGAATTAAATACAGTTTTGCACGGAGACTGCACGGCCTTTGCAAGACATCTCTTTCTTTTTTTCATTTGTGACGAAAATTTAGGAAGTAACTCAGGATGGTACAGAACAATCTGAGATTCAGGAACCTCTTTCTCAGATTGTTCCTTCATCTCCTCTGCCACTTTATCAACACTTGCAGTCACACCAACAATGCCAGATTTGGGAACCTTTTCTTTCTCAGATTCTGCCTCTATCTCCCTTGCCGCCTTATCTGCAGTCTCACCAATAGCTCCAGCATGCGCTGTATCTGGTGTGAAAGTTACTTTAGCAACGAACATGATAGGGACATCATCAGAAGGTTCTTCCATTATGTTGACACCTAATTGATCTGCTTCATCGAGTACAAAGTTATTACGATGATGCGTACTGGTATCTCCTTGAGAATGTGGAATATCTTTGCCTTCACTTCCACTAACCTATTTGTTTTTTAAAAATAATAATCGAATTATCAAAAATAACAAAGAAAAGAAAAAGAAAAATGGAAGAATGCACAACTAAACACACCTTACAACCATCCACGTCAACATCTTCATTTCCATCAAACTCCATATTGCTTAGAAAATTATTATTGTCTAGATGACCACTGGTGTCTTCCTATGGATGTGCACCATATTTGTCTTCACTTGAACCAAGCTATTTTAAAAAAAAAGATACAGTAAGTTAAACTAAAAAATAAAAGAAAATGCACAATGGAAAAGAAACACATACCTTGGAATTTATCAACTCAAAGATTTCCTTAAATTTATTTAAGATATGTTCCATGAAGGACTTTAATTGTTATGGAGTTATAAAAGGAAACAAATAAGAAAAATAATAGACTTTGGATATACATTTTAACCAAACATTCAAAAATAAATATATAAACGACCAATACAAACCTGTTTAACATCAGCTTTCAACTTCTGCAACTCACGATCATAATCAACAGTTTGGACACCCGACGTCTTTTTTGGTGGGACATGCTCCTTAATCTGTTTCGGGAGTGGCGTGAAAAAATCATCGCTATCATTAATAGGAAGTTTTACCCTATTACGTGATGTCAAATATCTCTGATACTTATCGTTAATTTCAACATGCAAAGTAAATCTCCTTAGCTATTCAGTTGTAGGAGAAATATTTTTAAACTGCAAATGTAACAAAAAGTGGTTCAGTCCTAGATGTATCACAATGAATTACAGTGCATCATATATGTATGACCCATCAATACATAAAAGCTGGTACATTATTCCCTATGTTATTGAAGAAACCAATAGAGAAGTCCTCACGCATTGGCATGTATGTCATTTCCCAATTCAATATGCGTGGTGTATGATCTCCAACGCGAACAATAAACTTTTTATCAATTACAATGCAACATTCATAGAACCACACCTGTAGTGCAAGAGGAAATCCACCAATCCTATACAACTCAGACTTTTCCCTCAACCTGTCCCTAACCGACTTCATTAAGTTTTGAAACACAATCTTACCCCCGGGAAAGGACACATACTCACCACTCTCGAAAAGATGGAAATCACGTTTACTTATAAATGTCTTCTAAGCTCGAGTAGACATTAGAAATGTGTTTATGAAATAAATGATTGCAATCTTAATTGCGTCTTCATCAGACTGTCATTTCTTCTTCTCACAACAATCAATAAGTGACTTCTTTGACACCGCTTCAAAACTAGAAAAATAAGTATCCACCAACCTATTGGGTCCACTGAAGTTATCCTCAACATGTTCATTGCCACAACAGTTTAAACCACTTACAACACCAAATTTTCGAAGACGTAAAACACATTTGTCATTCAATTTCACATAAAATTGATCACACTTATCTTGAGACAACTCCCTAAACATTAAAGAATGAATCAGTAGTGCCTCGATAGCAACTCGAGGTAAATCAAGGAAATCGCCAAAACAGCTTTCCCTAAACATTTGAAGCTGGACATCAGTCAACTTTGACTGTAAAACTGATACGATGTCCACATTAGTCTATGATGACCAATGAGTAACAGGAAAAGGCTCACTAACTGGAATATAAAGCTTCCAAGGCTATAAATAAATGACAAGAAATAACAAAAAAAAAAAAAAACTAACCAAATCCAATTTTAAAAGAAGATTCAACAATAGAAAAAAATATAACTTAAATTGTATGTACCTTACAAACTTTGTCAGGATTTTTAACTTTTTCTGCCTTCTGAACCTTAATATTATTTTTGGTTTGACACCCAAATTCACTTCGTCCTCCACGACATATTTTCTCTTACCATAAACATCATCCACTCTAACCCTTTTGCTCTTCTTTTTCTCAGATTGTTCAACAACATCCTTTCGGAATTCTAATACTTTAACACTGTCGGAATGATTTTATCTTCCCATATTTCGTTCATCAATCAATTTCTCAACAAAACCGGGGTTGAATGAAAATATAAACTTACCGACCTAGTTTCTCTTCTCATGTTGCTCGATTTCTCAATTGAAACCGGCTTTGAATAAGGAAATAAACTCATCAAAGGAGTTTGTCTTATCATATTGCTCTGTTTCACAATTGAAACTAGGTTGAATGATAAAATTTTAAAAAAACATTTATACAAACAAACGGTTACAGAATTTTGTGAAGAAATTGATAGCAAACTCAACCAAAACTAACAAAATCATCTATAACAGATACCTACAATGAACTCAAACTAAATAATTCAGTCGCAAAAGCCAAAAAAAAAGAAGCAACATCACTTCTCCAAAAACACATGCAATCCAAAAAAATATACAAAACAAGAGATTTTATACTTCAAATTACCTGGAATCAGACGAACATAACCGCAAATGTATCTTGTTTTATCGTCAATTTCAGTAATTTTTGTTCAATTTAGCAAAATTTCGCATAGAGAGAAAGAGGGAGAGAGGGATGGAGGGAGAGAGAGAGAGAGAGAGAGAGAGAGAGAGAGAGAGAGAGAGAGAGAGAGAGAGAGAGAGAAAACTAAGAGAAAAGAGAGAATGGTGTTTGTAAAACAAAAATAACGGATACAAAAAACTTACATTAATTGAAACTATTTGGGCTTAAAATGATATTTGGGCCTTTTTAGTAGATATTTTATTTTGGGCTATTTTTGGTTGGAAAAGTTTATAGAGTGACAGTTTGGGTAAATTTTTCTTTTTAAAATACATTAACAAAGTCCTCACTGGTCCAACTAAATTAATATTTTTTGCCCCAACTAAAATACAAAACACTCCAGCAATCGGTACTGAAGTTCGAAGCCCATGGAACGATTCTTGATTATTGAGATTTTATTAGTGCAAAATCCAGGAATGATTCCTGGTATTAACTAAAAGGATTATTTTACCTATGATACCTCTTTTGAACTCAAGAATAATATTCTGGAGTTTCAATTTATAGATGTTAGAATTTCATAATTGTGTCATGGAGTTCAAACATAAGATATCATGGATGAAACAATGTGAAAATGATTCAAACCCCAATATTGTTGCTGGGGTTTAAACCGCAATAATCATTGTTGGAATTTAAACATATAAAGACTTGAATTCTTGTACAGTGTGCTAGAATTTAACCTTTAAAAGCTTCGAGGTCCAATATCATGTATTGAAATTTCACATGAAAAGAGTTTTTGATCTCCACTATATTATGATAGAGTTTCACCTGTAAAATATTTGAAATCCAATATCGATTGCTGGAGTTATTAAATATTTTAGGTAGGGATATTTTTGTCCAGCTTGTATTTCTGCATTAACAAGTGGCTAATTTGTAAATACAATTTGAAAGGTGACTAAACTCTAATAACCAACCAAAAAAGTGACTATTTATCACAGTTATATATGATCATTTTCATGGGTCAAACTTAAGCTTATGCTCTTCTTTCAATTGCTTTGTGGTATTCAGAAGTGAAAATTCGAACTGCTGGTTGTGACCGAAAAGAGTGATTTTGTCTTTCTTCGTTCAAGTAAGAAAAAAATGAGACATTCCCAGACCTGTATGGAAGGAAGAGAATTATTAGAACTCTCGTATGTGCCTCTCTTTACTCTATGTAGCTGGAGTTTCTTACTTTTTCTCTTGATTCTTTTTCAATCAAGATGTATAAATCATGTTCATGGATTAACAAAAATGTGCAAAAGAATGAGTACCTTTGGATGAAGAAGTATGTAAACCTAGAAAAATTACTTTATGAAAAGAGAGTGATTTAGCGAGAGAGTGAGCACAGGAAAGAAGAGAATATTTCAAAGTACACGTGTTTTGAGATGCAATACACGTGTTCATATGAGACGGGCAAAGGAAATCAACATCGAATGAAAGAGGCCCAAGTTTTCAAGGTATAATTCAGACAACTTTTTGTACAACATGTTATTACAACGTTTGTACACCTTAGCCATTTATATATAGTAGTAAAGTAATGCCGACGATTCACGAGAACTCAACCTACTATTACAGGCAGTAGTATACTAGAAAACGAATTTATTGGAAAGGTTTTTGGGCAACGGTTTTGTAACAATTACGGTAGATCATATTTTGGAACGGTTTTAACTGTCCCAATAGAGTCAAAAGGCTTACACTTATGAAGAATAACCGTTCCAATAGTGTAGCAACAGTCACCATAAGTAAAGATATGGAAACGGTTTGTAAATGAGATACGATAGGGTTGTTTGTGGGAACAGTTTTGTAAACTAAAAGCCTATCGGGACTGTTTAGTTTTTTCTCCTTACTTTTCCTCCTAAGTATTTATTAAAAAAAATAGATAAACCCACTAATATTTTAATAAATATAAAATATAAAATAAGGTCCTCAACCTAGAACACATCGACTGTTTTGTTTCAGCGACTCCAAAAATCCCAAAACAGTTTGTTGTATCGTCTCTCTTTGTTCCTCAACCTAGAACACATCGACGAACTCTGTCGACCAGATCCGGCGAAGGATGACAACTTTTGGTGAAGGACGACCATTATCGGCTAACATTGCCAATGTCCACACATTTTCAATTAGACTTCTTAGTTCTGGTTAGCTTATGTTCTTTCAGAAATGAAAAAAATTAGAAAATGAAAAGAAGAGGTTGGGGGTGGGGGAAGAGGTACGATCCGAACCTTGTCCGAAACTCATTCGAGCCACTCGGGACCTCCTTTAAATATACCAACAAATTACATAACACAACACGGACCTACTCGAGGCCTCAAATCACATCAAACAACGTTGAAACTACGAATCATACCTCGAATCGAACTTATGAACTTGCAACTCTTCTAACTTTCAAAACTCGTGCCGAAACATATTAAATCAACCCGTAATAACATCAAATTTTGTATGCAAGTTCCAAATGACATAACAGAGCTAATCCAACTCTCGGAATCGCAATCCGAGCTCGATATCAATAAAGTCAACTCCTGGTCAAACCTCTTAACCTTCCAAAACTTCAACTTTCCAATTTTCACCAAAATGCATCAAATTATCCTACGGACCTCCAAATCCAAATCCGGACGCACGCCTATGTCACGCCCCAAATTCCCTCCGTAGGAGGCCGTGATGGAACCTATTCTCTAATACTAGGTAAGCCTATCAATACAGAATAATAATAGATATCTGAAATAAATGAACTACAATTCAAACAATTATAACTCCCAAAACCCGGTAGAAATAAGTCACAAGCTTCTAAGTATTTATTCTCTATGTATGTATATATCAGAGTCTAAAGTAAATAAGAAAGACAACATAGTAAGATAGAAGGGGACTCTGGAGTCTGCGGACACTGGCACATATACCTCGAAGTCTCCTCGTACAACTAGTTTACTGGTGCCTGGTCTGATAAGATGTACCTGGATCTACACAAAAAGATGTACAGAAGCATAGTGTGAGTACACCACAGCGGTACCCAGTAAGTGCCAAGCCTAACCTCGATAGAGTAGTGACGAGGTCAGGTCAGGCCCTACTGAAAAATAAATAATGGAATGGTAAAATGTTTAATAAGATAATAAGATGATATGACAATAGAAATAAGTCAACTAGTATGTCACCCTTTAATTACACCAAATAATGGTAATTATTACCTCGTGGAAACAAAATAGAATTCTTTTCAACTTTAAGAAAATTACAACAATAATCAAAGGCAACTGCGGCCATAAATCAATATCAACAAGGCCACTCCCGAGGTACCGCCTCGTAGTCCCACATTATAAATAAATTCACAATATCTCATTTCCTAATATCACCGCGGGAGACTTTACAATTCCCGAAATAACATCCCGCTTTTAAGCCATCCTTATCACACCGCATGACTTCTAGTAGTTTCCTCTACTAGCCACGCGTAACAAGCAATCCTTATCTTACCGCATGCGTTTCAACACCCAAACCTTATACCACTGCATGTATATCAATATTACAATATATCATACTTTTTACCTCAAGTGCCCAAATATTTTAATTTACCAAAACAAATTAATAACAATATTTTTCCATAAATAAGAGCTCACGCCTCCATCACAATGAGTACGAAAATCTCACAAAAATATTCGAAAATAAATAACTCAACAAAATAATATTTCAAAATTTTAATACGTTGTTTCTATACCAAATTTAAAATGTCAAATAATTCATATTAATAATATTTAATTTTAAAAAAATCAACCTTCAAATAATGCACAGAATAAAAGAAACCAAGTTTCAACTAAACAGGTAAAACAATTAGCAGGAAAAGGTCAAGCAAATTTAAAATATAAACATTTAAATCAATGATGAAGAATATAACAAGATAAAATTATTTAATTAATATGCAACAACGATTTACACAATTTAAAGACATAATCTTTCACATTTAGCCCGTGTACATACTCGTCACCTCGTGTACACGACTTTCAACATATTTTAATTTTTCACATTAATACCAATCCTAGGGCAAATTTTCCTCACACAAGGTTAGACAAGTCACTTACCTCGATTTGCTCTAATTTAACCAAGTAGTATGCCTTTTCCTCGATTTTTCGACTCCGATCTACTCGTATCTAGTCATAATTAATTCTATACAGTCAACAAAATTTATAGAATCAATTCCATAAGAAAATACTATATTTTTCAATAAAATCCGAAATTAGTTCAAAAATTGCTCGTGGGGCCCACGTCACGGAATCCTGCAAAACTTACAAAATCTGACAACTCATTCAATTACGAGTCCAACCATACCAATTTCACTCAAATTCGACTCTGAATAGACACCGAAATCCCAAAAATTTGTTTTTATGAGATTTCTAAAATTTCCCCAAATTTCCATCTCAATACACTAATTAAATGGTGAAAACAATGATATATTCGTGTATATTGACCAAATCCGAGTTAGAATCACTTACCCAAATGTGTTCCTTAAAAATCTGCCAAATATCGCTTCTGCTCAAGCTCAAGTTCGTCAAAAATTGCAAATGGGACGAAATGCCCAGTTTTATAAACTGCCGAGGCAGCCATCGATCCTAGGTATCGATCATGGCTTTGATATTTATGGCCCTCGATTCTGGCCTCGGTCATAGTCCTTGATCCTGGGCCTCAGATCCTGGCCCTCGAGCTGGCCCTTCGATCATGGCTTCGATCCTGCCTTCGATCATGGCCCTCGAGTTGGGCCTTCGATCCTGAGCCTCATCCCTGGCTTCGACCCTGGCCTTCGACCCTGGCTTCGACCCTGGCCTTCAACCCTGGGCTCGATTTCTAGGCTTTGTTTTTTTGCATTTACAGCAGAAGAAAATTGCAGCAGCTTTTTAAGTCCAACTTTTGATCCGTTAACTATCCGATACTCACCCGAGGCCCTCGGGACCTCAACCAAATGCACCAACAAGTCCTAAAACATCATACAGCACTAAAATCACAAATCACACCCAATTCAAGCTTATTGAACTTTGAAACTTTTAATTTTTATAAATGACACCGGAACCTATCAAATAAAGTCCGATTGACCTCAAATTTTGCACACAAATCATAAATGACATAACAGAGCTGTGAAAATTTTCAGAACTAGATTACGACTCCGATATCAAAAAGTCAACTCGCCGGTCAAACTTCCAAACTTAAATTCCTATTTTAGCCATTTCAAGCCTAATTTAACTACAGACTTCCAAATAAAATTCTGAACACACTCCTAAGTCCAAAATCACCATACAGATCTGTTGGAATCATCAAAATTCTAGTGGTCATTTTCTCAAAATGTTGATCGAAGTCAAACTTAGCATTTTAAGGCAAACTTAAGGAACCAAGTGTTCCGATTTCAATCCGAACACTTACAAATTTCGAACCAATCATCCCCGCAAGTCATAAATTTATAAAAGCACATACATGGAGTTTTATTTAGGGGAACGGGGTTCTAAAAGTCAAAATGACTGGCTGGTAATTATATTCTCCACCTCTTAAACAAATGTTCATCCTCGAACGGGTTTAGAACTATACCTGGAGTGGTGAAAAGATGAGGATAACAACTGTGCATATCATGCTCGGTCTCCCAAGTCGCCTCCTCGATCGGATGACCCCTTCATTGAACCTTCACGAAAGCAATGTTCTTTGACCTCAGCTTTCGAACCTGCATGTCCAAAATAGCCACTGCTTCCTCAATACAAGATAGATCCTTGTCTAGCTGAACTGAACTGAAGTCTAACACATGAGACGGATTGCCGTGATACTTCCGAAGCATAAAAACATGAAATATCGGATGAACTGCAGAGAGACTAGGTGATAGTGAAAGTCTGTAAGACACCTCTCCAACTCTTTCAAGAATGTCAAAAGGCCCAATATACCTAGGGCTCAACTTGCCCTTCTTCCCGAACCTCATCACACCTTTCATAGGCGAAACCCAGAGCAGGACCCACTCACCAACCATGAATGTAACATCACGAACTTTCCGATCCGCATAACTCTTCTGTCTAGATTGGGCGGTACGAAGTCGATCCTGAATCAATTTAACCTTTTCTAAGGCATCCTGAACCAAGTCTGTACCCAATAGTCTAGTTTCACCCGGTTCAAACCAACCCACCGCAGACCGATACCGCCTACCATACAAGGCCTCATACAGAGCCAACTGAAAGCTCGACTAATAACTGTTGTTGTAAACAAACTCCTCAAGTGGTAAGAACTGATCCCAAGCACCCCCAAAATCTATCACACTCGCACGAAGCATATCCTCCAGTATCTGAATAGTGTGTTCGGACAGCCCGTCCGTCTGAGGGTGAAATATTGTACTCAAATCTACCCAAGTACCCAACTCACGATGTACTGCCCTCCAGAACCGTGATGTAAACTGCGTACCCTGGTCATAGATGATAGATACCGGTACGCCGTGAAGTCTTACAATCTCGCGAATATAGATTTGAGCCAACTGCTCGGAAGAGTAGGTAGTCATCACAAGAACTAAATAAGCTGACTTGGTCAACCTATCCACAATCACCCAAACTTCATCAAACTTCCGCTGAGTCCGTGGAAGTCCAACAACTAAATCCATAGTGATTTGCTCTCATTTCCACTCTAGAATCTCTAACTTCTGGAGCAATCCACCTAGCCGTTGATGCTCATATTTTACCTGCTGACAATTGAGACACCGAGCTGCATACTCCATTATGTCTTTCTTCATCCGTCTCCATAAATAGTGTTGTCTCAGGTCCTGATACATCTTTGTAGCACCCGGATGAATGGAGTACCACGAACTGTGAGCCTCTTGGAGAATCAACTCACGCAAACCATCTACATTAGGCACACATAGCCTTCCCTGCATCCGTAATACACTGTCATCTCTAATAGTGTCTGCATTGGCATCACCGTGCTGAACCACATCCTTAAAGATAAGCAGATGGGGGTCATCGTACTGACGCTCTCTGATACAATCATAAAGGGAAGACTGAGAAATCACAAAAGCCAAAATTTGGCTCGGCTCGGAAATATCCAACCTGACAAACTGGTTGGACAAGGCATGCACATCCAAGGTTAAAGGCCTCTCTACTACTGGTAAATATGCTAAGCTGCCCAAACTCTCCGCCTTACGACTCAAGGCATCAGCTACTATATTGGCTTTCCCGGGGTGATAGAGAATGGTGATATCATAATCCTTAAGCAACTCCAACCATCTCCGTTGTCGCAAATTAAGATCCTTCTGTTTAAACAGATGTTGTAGACTCTGGTGATCGGTGTAGACCTCACAATGGACACCGTATAAATAATACCGCCAAATCTTTAAGGCATGAACAATAGTTGTTAACTCAAGGTCGTGGACCGGATAATTCTTCTCATGTACCTTTAAGTGTCTGGACGCGTAAGCAATCACCGTACCGTCTTGCATCAACACTGCGCCGAGACCAATACGCGACGCATCACAATACACAGTATAAGGCCCTGAACATGTAGGTAATACCAATACTAGGGCTATAGTAAAAGTTGTCTTGAGCTTTAGGAAGCTCTCCTCACATTCCCCCATCCACCTGAACGGAGCACCCTTTTGGGTCAATTTGGTCATAGATGTAACAATATAAGAGAAACCCTCTGCAAATCGGCGATAATACCCTGGCAAATCAAGGAAACTCCGGATCTCCGTAGCTGAATACAGTCTGGACCAACTCTGCACCGCTTCAATCTTCTTCGAATCTACCTTGATTCCCTCGCACGAAACTATATGGCCCAAGAATCCCACTGAATCAAGCCAGAATTAACACTTTGAAAATTTTGCATATAACTTCTTTTCTCTCAAAGTCTGAAGCACAGTCCTCAGGTGTTGTTCATGATCTTCCCGACTCCGGGAATACACCAAAATGTCGTCAATAAACACAATGATGAAAGAATCAAGATAGGGCGGAAATACACTATTCATGAAGTGCATAAATGCTACTGGGGCATTGGTCAGCCCAAACGATATCACAAGGAACTTGTAATGACTGTACCGAGTCTTGAAAGCAGTCTTCGGGATATCTGGCTCCCGAATCTTCAACTGATGATAGCCTGAACGTAAGTCGATCTTAGAGAACCCTCTGGCACCCTGAAGCTGATCAAATAGGTCATCAATATGTGGCAATGGATACCTTTTCTTCACTGTGACCTTGTTCAGCTGGCGGTAATCAATACACATCCGCATATAACCATCCTTCTTCTTTACAAATAAGACAGGAGCACCTCAAGGCGATACACTGGGCCGAATGAAACCCTTATCAAGAAACTCCTGTAACTGTTCTTTTAATTCTTTCAACTCTGTTGGGGACATACGATATGGTGGAATAGAAATAGGCTGAGTGCCCGGTAGCAAATCAATGCCAAATTCAATATCCCTATCTGGTGGCATACCCGAAAGATCCGCTGGAAATACATCAGAAAAATCCCTTACAATAGGAACTGACTTCATGGTAGGAGTATCAATACTAACATCTCTCACATAGGCCAGATACACACCACACCCCTTCGCAACCATTCGTTGAACTTTAAGAAATGAAACAACCCTACTGGGAACATGATATGAGGTACCTCTCTACTCTAGTCGCGGTAGACCTGGCATAGCCAACGTCACCATCTTGGTGTAACAATCAAGAATAACATGATAGGGCGACAACCAGTCCATGCCCAAAATAATATCGAAATCTACCATACTGAGCAATAATAAATCATCTATGGTCTCTAAACCACTGATAACAATTAAACACGACCGATACACGCGGTCCAAAATAATAGATTCACCTACGGGTGTAGATACATAAACAGAAGAACTCAAAGAATCACGTGATACACCCAAATACGGGGCAAACTAAGTTGACACATAAGAATAAGTGGAGCCTGGATCAAATAAGACTGATGCATCTCTATGACAGACCAGAATAATACATGTGATAACAGAATCGGATGCAACGACATCTTTCCTAGCAGGAATGGCATAATATTTGGCCTGGCCTCCCCCTCTAGGGCGACCTCTACCTGCCCGACCTTCACCTCTGGTTAGCTGTGCAGGTAGAGTGGCAACTGGTGCAGTAATCAACAAGTATGTCACCATTTAATTACACCAAATAATGACAATTATTACCTCGTGGAAACAAAATAGAATTCTTTTCAACTTTAAGAAAATGACAACAATAATCAAAGGCAACTACGGCCATAAATCAATATCAACAAGGGCACTCCCGCGGTACCGCCTCGTAGTCCCAAATCATAAATAAATTCACAATATCTCATTTCCTTATATCACCGCGGGAGCCTTCACAATTTATTTTAAAGAAAATATTTTTTCCGAAATAGCATCCCGCGTTTTAGCCATCCTTATCACATTGCATGACTTCTAGTAGTTTCCCCTATTAGCCACGCGTATCAAGCCATCCTTATCTCACTGCAAGCGTTTCAACACTCAAACCTTATACCACCGCATGCGTATCAATGTCACAATATATCACAATTTGCACCTCAAGTGCCCAAATATTTTAATTTGCCAAAATAAATCAACAACAATATTTTTCAATAAATAAGAGCTCACGACTCCATCACAATGAGTAAGAAAATCTCACAAAAATATTCGGGAATAAATAACTCAACAAAATAATATTTCACAATTTAATACGTTGCTTCAATACCAAATTTAAAATGTCTAATAATTCATATTAATAATATTTAATTTAAAATAAATCAACTTTCCAATAATGCACAAAATAAAAGAAACCAAGTTTCAACTAAACATGTAAAATAATTAGCAGGAAAAGGTCAAGCAAATTTAAATATAAACATTTAAATCAATGATGAAGAATATAACAAGGTAAAATTATTTAATTAATATGCAACAGCGATCTACACAATTTAAAGATATAATCTTTCACATTTAGCCTGTGTACATACTCTTCATCTCGTGTACACGACTCTCAACTCATTTTAATTTTTCAGATTAATACCAATCCTAGGGAAAATTTCCCTCAAACAAGGTTACACAAGTCACTTACCTCGACTTGCTCCAATTTAACCAAGTAGTATGCCTTTTCCTCGATTTTCCGACTCCAATCGACTTGTATCTAGTCATAATTAATTTGATACAGTCAACAAAATTTATAGAATCAATTCCATAAGAAAATACTATATTTTTCAATAAAATCCGAAATTAGTTCAAACATTGCCCGTAGGGCCCACATCTCGGAATCCGGAGAAACTTACAAAATCCGATAACCTATTCAATTACGAGTCCAACCATATAAGTTTTACTCAAATCCGTCTTTGAATAGACACCGGAATCTCAAAAATTCGTTTTTATGGGATTTCTAAAAGTTTCCCAAATTTCCATCTCAATACACTAATTAAATGGCGAAAACAATGATATATTCGTGTATATTGACCAAATCCGAGTTAGAATCACTTACCCAAATATTTTCCTTGAAAATCTGTCAAAATTCGCTTCTGCTCAAGCTCAAGTTCGTCAAAAATGGCAAATGGGACGAAATTCCCAATTTTATAAACTGCAGAGGCAACCATCGATCCTGGGTATCAATCATGGCTTTGATCTTTATGGCCCTCGATTCTGGCCTCAGTCATAGCCCTTGATCATGGACCTCGATCCTGGGCCTTTGATCTTGGCCCTCGAGTTGGCCCTTCGATCATGGCTTCGACCCTGCCTTCGATCATGGCACTCGAGCTGGGCCTTCGATCCTGAGCCTCGTCCCTGGCCGTCAATCCTGGCTTCGACCCAGGCCTTCAACCCTGAGCTCGATTTCTGGGCTTCGATTTCTGCATTTACACGAGAAGAAAATTGCAGCACCTTTTTAAGTCCAACCTTTGATCCGTTAACCATCTGCAACTCACCCGAGACCCTCGGGACCTCAACCAAATACACCAACAAGTCCTAAAACATCATACAGACTTATTTGAAACCTCAAAACACATTAAACAACACTAAAATCACAAATCACACCCCAATTCAAGCTTAATGAACTTTGAAACTTTTAATTTCTACAAACGACGCCGGAACCTATCAAATCAAGTCCGATTGACCTCAATTTTTGCACACAAGTCATAAATGACATAACAGAGTTGTGAAAATTTTCAGAACTCGATTTTGACCCCGATATCAAAAGTCAACTCCCCCGTCAAACTTCCAAACTTAAATTCCTATTTTAGCCATTTCAAGCCTAATTTAACTACAGACTTCCAAAAAAATACCGAACATGCTCCTAAGTCCAAAATCACCATACGGAACTATTGGAATCATCAAAATTCTATTCCGGGGTCGTTTTCTCAAAATGTTAACCGAAGTCAAACTTAACATTTTAAGGCCAACTTAGGAAACCAAGTGTTCCGATTTCAACCCGAACACTTCCAAATCCCGAGCCAACCATCCCCGCAAGTCATAAATTTATAAAAGCACATACGGGGAGTTTTAATTAGGGAACGGGGTACTAAAAGTCAAAAAGGCTGGTTGGGTCATTACAACCTAAGTCCAAAATCATCATACGAAGCTATTGGAATCATCAAAATGACATTTCAGAGTCGTCTACACATAAATTAAGTCTCCGATCAACTCTTACCGCTTAAGCTTTTAAAACAAGAATTCTTCAAACTCGAACTCGACCGCACACGCATGCCATAACACATAATAAAAAGCTGCTCGAAAGGATGCTAATTCTCAAAATGACCGGCCGAGCCGTTATATTTTTCACCTCTTAAACAAACATTCGTCCTCGAACGTGCCAAGAATCATTCCAAAGTCGTCAATTCACTCAGTGAACTACCATACACACACTCGCGGGTGATCTCACGTCATCCCAATCCATATAGGCCCGACGACACTATCTCAACTGAAGATTATTCCTTCTACCCATACTGGTAGGCCTTAGAACCAAATTTCTCACCATCCGTTTACTTCTAGAAGACCTGATTCCAACATCCACACACGGTACCAACCTCAACTAGCTGCAACAACTTATGCCTACACCCACAAGGTACAACCAAATGACGTAACACATTACACATTTTCCCACGACCACATCTTTGATCATAATAGCTACCTATAATCAAATCCAGTACCGACAATTAATCCCATATCCGTTAGAACCTCGTTTCAAGCCTCCACAACACCGACAATGATACAAGAAACATGAAGACCTCATAACTATTCACCCAAATCAACAAGTCACATCTAACACCACCTAGGCACACATCTCACAAGCTTAAACCCAATAAGCACAGTACAAATATGACAGAATATACAAGGAAACACATGAACGAACTACCAAACAAGTCTGACATGCACAATTGATGGTAGTCTATAATCTCATGTTTTAGTCGATTATTATATTTCAATTTACTGCACTTTAGTTGAGTTTAAGCTTTAATCACTAGTGTTTTGCACTAATTGTGTATTTTATGCCTTGTAGGAGTGATTCCGAGCTATGTAAATGTTAAGGAATAAATTTAAGTGATTTAGAGCTTTGAAGTCTGAGTAAAATCCCAAGGAATTAAGCAGGAATCATGTTCGGGGATCAATGAATGAAAGTTAAGAACGAAAAGAATCGAGCATGTATATTGCACAGTGTTTAGTAAAATGCACATAACGTTTCGCTCCGAGATCCGTTTGGTCTTGATAATATATTTTTGGAAAGCTAATTCAAAGGGATACAATTTTTATGCTTTATGTTTCTTCAAATTCCTAATAGAACAGGGTACAAATTTCACGGCAAGTGAGCGGGCGCACACTGACCGCGCATATGGGGCAGAACAATGTGAAAAGTGCGCGGCCAACTGCGTGGGCACACATCCAGGTGCGCGGCCGCGCACGTCCAACTCCGAAAAATGTCCTTTTTCATGTAGGAGAAGGTGTATTTGTTTGGGTCTGACCCTACTTGGTATATATACATGAAAAACGGTATTTTGAGGACTTTTGACATAATTTAGACCTACTTAAGCTAAAGAGAAGAGGGATAAGTAAGAGCATAAGGATTTCACCATTCATCCTCACTCAAGACAAGGGTTTGGATGTTTTATGTTTTCCTTTGAATTAAACTTAATTGTGATGAATTTCTCCATATCCATGGAGTAATTCTTCCTTAGGGATTGGTGGATTTGGTGTTTTGAGAATTGTTTGTGGATATTAACTCTAGTTTTATGTATTGAATCATTTTGGGTATTTTTATTGTTGCATATATATTCACATGTTTATGTAATCGAAAGAGGCATAATTTGTAATGTTTTACATTATCTTGTTGGTTGAATTCATTGATTCTTCTCAGTAATCGAAGAGGCTAGTTGAATTATTATTTAGACCTAGTTTGGAGAATAATCGAAAGAGGTTCTCCTAAAGATTAACCCACTACAAATTTTTGCATATCTTCACTGAGCTTAACTTACTTTATATTGTGAGATTGAGACTTAATCGATAGAGGAGTTTCTACTGAACGTTCGAACTAATAATAGAGTGAATTCGAGAGACTCACTTGAACCATAGAGCGAAGTAACTAGAGTTAATTCCCAAACAAGTATCTTGCACCTATCCAATCAACCCCTATTTTCTCCCTTTAATATCTTGTTGCTTACTCTTGTTGCGATTGTCATTAGTCAATAGTTTAGACTTTTAGTAAATTTTAGTTTTAAATCACACAACTCTAAATTGTTGATCCTCTTGGATAGCAATTAAAATTAGAAGCTACGAAAACATTGTTTAAATTCAATCCCTGTGGATACGATATTTTCTATACTATATTTAACTAGCGAGCATAATTTTGTGTTATGTTTTTAGCTCATCAAATTTTGGCACTGTTGCCGGGGATTAGTAATAAATGGTGTTTGAAATAGTTTTTGGTGCTAATTCAAGAATTAGGTTTTAGTTTTTTTTTCTTTTCTGTTTTATTTTCTTTATTAGTTAACTTCTTTTCAAGAATTGTTTTGTAGTTCCTAACAAGTTGGAGAATATATTGTATATATTGAACTCTAAATGATGTGAAGATGGAGTACAACCAGCCTAAGAAAACGGTTGAAGAGTTAGCAGCTGAATATTATCAGCGGTCTGCTATGTGTTTTAAATGCGGTAGAAATCATCTATGAGTTGACTGTCAAGCAGGTATGTATTCTTCCTATGGTTCGTATTTTGAAGAGTCTCACTCTGTTTCTAGTTCGTACAAGTATGAGGATTCGTATGGTCATAATCTTGACTCCGGTTGGGATGAATACCCTTATTATGACTGGAATGAAAGCGAAGTGAGACAACCACCTCAAGGGGAGAATGATAGTTTGGAAGAGCTTGTGTATAAGTTCAAAAATAAGCTGGTAGAGAGATTTACACAAGATGATGAAGCCATTAACAACCTAACAACGCAAGTGAGTCAAATAATAAGTACACTTTCAGAAAGCTCATTGTGTTGTGATGGTGAATATATAAAGGAGATACCCAGTGAGAATGAGCCTACCCAAGAGGATGAGCATCCACAGAGAGAGCTTTCCACTGTTCAAGATGACTGTGATTCAATTGAGATTAACAAAAATAAGGTAGTGGTTGAATGTGAAGCAACGGAAGAAGAGTTCAAACCCCCATCCACATTTTCACATTTGCAACCTTTAATAGGAGAGAATGAGAAACAAATGGTCTTGGACATACCAGAGGAATATTCACTTGACCTTTTTTCTTTGTTTTTTTATTCTAACCTTGATCATGTGAATTTTATTTTTGAGGATTTATAGGAAGATACATGGATTGATCATGTGAAAGAATGCAGAAACAAGCTAAGGATGATACTGAACGAGCAATTCACCGCTCAAGATGAGGACAAGAAAGAAATAAAAGAGCGGGTCTTACAGGTATCCTCAAAAGAATTGGGTTTAATGAGCTCCATAAAGAATCCCAAGGAGCGAAAACTAGGAATGAACTCAGAATTAGGGGTGGAGTTCATAAGTTCTCAGAAAAGAAGAAAATTCAGGAAAGTTTCCTTTACCTTATACTTTTTAATTGTGTGTCATGGGACATGACACAACTTAAAGTATGGGATAGGGAATAATTGTATGTTGTATGTATATGTGTTAATTTTTGTTGTTTTAGTAGTTAGAAAAAAACATAAAAAGCATTAAAAAAATTTATTTTTCCCAACGATAGATATCATTTGACGGGTTTCTTGAGGGAATTAAATCGAAAGAAAAAAGACAAACAAATTTTCTTTTGTAGTTCGTGTAATAATTTCCCCTTGATTTTTCTTTGTGTCGCGATTCTTTTCTATGGGTTTTGTTTGAACCAGGTGTAATTCGTTTTTGTTTTTAGAAGTAGGAAACCTTGTGCTATGATTTGAAATGGAAGCAATATCTCTTGACGCGATCATGCCTTGAGAATAGTGAGTGCATTGGTTGTGACGCTTAGGCTCAGTTTTTAACTCTTATATGAATGCCTTAAATCGTATGATCTCAACTTTGCTTAACTACTTTGACTAGAGTGTCTTGATAAATCAATCCTGAGTGGGTTATATGCCATATGTGTGTGAGGTTTGGTGTATTCTCTTAATTGCATTTGATGTCTAGAACTTGCCCCGTGTATTTGCAAAGCAAAATAGTAGTTTTGTTTAGTCTTGAAAGTGATATAGTCGTTTCTTTGTTGAGCCAGATATATAGTTTACCCACCAACTTGTTATGTATCATAGTTAACCCCGTTGAGCCTGTAATCCTATTTTTTGGCAACCACATTACAAGTCTTACCTAATTGTTTGAATTGATCATCTATTTGAACCAATTACCTCCCGTGAGCACTTGAAATTATTATGAACTTTGTAAAAATTAAAGTGTGGGATGGTTGATTTGGCTTTTGAGTGGAACTGTTGAAATAAGGAGAAAGGTGCAATGAATTGAAAAAAATAAGAGCCACTTGAACTGAAAAAAAAACAAATAGTTGTATTGTTGTGAACGAGATTCATTGATAAGTGGTAACTCTTGATGTAATGATGCTAAAATAATTTGGGGAGTTAATGCATGTTTATGTAAAGGTGGAGTATGGTTTGACATAAGTGTGGGATTTTGAATGAAATGTATGTATTAAAGTGCGTAGGGAGGTGTAGTCACTCTTATATCTAAATGTATCCTACCCGCCCCGCAACCTATATTACAATCATTTAAAGTCCTACTTGATCATTGACTAAATGAACTCGATTAGTTGAGGAGTACACTACGGACAAGCCTATAGCTCATCTTTTGTGGCACATGAATGTTGTTTCTCAGAGTGAGTGAATTCTATCTATTTTGAGTTCCTAATTATTATTAATTTTTATTGTGTGTGGAACTACTCTCGTTTGTTGTGTGGGGGCACATAATTCATGAAGGAAAGGTAATGTCATTGACCTCTATGTTAGAGTAAGTGAGTGAGTTGTGAATAATGTGTGGTACTTGTGAGTCAAATCTTGAGGTGAAGACGTTACACTATTGTGCTTAGTCTATTTTAAATATTCTTGGTGTGATGAGTTAGGAGAGTTGCTTAGTAAGGTTGTGTCTATATAAAGTTATGGTTTGATTTCTTGAGGACGAGTAATGGGTTAAGTGCGGGGTGTTGACGGTAGGCTATAATCTCATGTTTTAGTCGATTATTACATTCCAATTTACTGCATTTTAGTTGAGTTTGAGCTTTAATCGCTAGTGTTTTGCACTAATTGTTTTGTTTTATGCCTTGTAGGAGTGATTTCGAGCTATGTAGATGTTATGGAATGAATTAAAGTGGTTTGGAGCTTTGAAGTTTGAGTAAAAACCCAAGGAATTAAGCCAGGATCGTGTTCGAGGATCAACGGATGATAGTTAAGAACAAACGAAGAATCAAGCAGGCATACTGTACAGTGTCCAGTAAAATGCCCATAACTTTCCGCTACAAGATTTGTTTGGTCTAAATAATATATTGTTGGAAAGAGAATTCAAAGGGCTACAACTTTTATGTTTCACGGTTTTTCACATTCCTAACAAAACAAGGTGAACAGTGCGAGGCCACGTACTGACCGCGCATATGGGGCAGAACAGTGTGAAAAGTGCGCGGCCAAGTGCGCGGGCACACTTCCAGGTGCGCGGCCGCGCACGTACAACTATGAAAAAGTGTCCTTTCTCACGTAGGAGAAGGTGTATTTATTTGGGCCCGACCCTACTTGGTATATATACATGGAAAACGGTATTTTGAGGACTTTTGACATAATTTAGACCTAACGAAGCTAAGGAGAAGAGGGAGAAGCAAGATCACAAGGATTTCACCATTCATTCTCACTCAATACAAGGGTTTGGATGTTTTATATTTTTCTTTAACTTAAACTTAATTGTGATGAATTTCTCCATATCCATGGAGTAATTCTTCCTTAGGGATTGATGGATTTGGTGTTTGAGAATTGTTTGTGTATATTAACTCTATTTTTATGTATTGAATCATTTTGGGTGTTTTTATTATTGTATATATATTCACATATTTATGTAATCGAAAGAGGCATAATTTGTGATGTTTTACATTATCTTGTTGGTTGAAGTCGTTGATTCTTCTTAGTAATCGGAAAAGGCTAGTTGAATTATTGTTTAGACATAGTTAGGAGAATAATCGAAAGAGGTTCTCCTAAAGATTAACCCACTACGAATTTTTGCATATCTTCACTGAGCTTAACTTAGTTTATATTGTGAGGTTGAGACTTAATCGAGAGAAGAGTTTCTACTGAATATTCGAACTAATAATAGAGTGAATTCGAGAGACTCACTTGAACCATAGAGTGAAGTAACTAGAGTTAATTCCCAAACAAGTATCTTGCACCTATCCAATCAACCCCTATTTTCTCCCTTTGATATATTCTTGCTTACTCTTGTTGTGATTGTCATTAGCCAATAGTTTAGTGTTTTTAATTTTGTGTTGTGTTTTTAGCTCGTCAACAACTTCCTATCATTACCGTACTACGAACCAATTTCACAAGGGAGAATCAAAACATACGGACTAATCGCAAGGATCTCATCCTGATATAACTCTACCGCGGCACGTAGCCCGGTTCAAACACACCAAATCACATGAAACCGCAAGGGTATCACCGTCAATCTGAATCACAAGTAGAATACACATCATACCAACCAAAACCTTCCTCTAATTCAATTCCGCCAACAAAATCACAACACATACTGAACTCCCACACCAGTAGAGCATTTAAATCACAAATCGTAACCAACCACCCATAAATCACATCAAAACCTAACGTAATGGGTAACAGAAAGTCACTTCTAGTCTCATTGCTCTCAGGAATGGATTAAAACAACACGATAGACACGGGCTACCACTATAGAATCTTTTAACAGGGGTAAACACATAAACAGAGTACAAAATCACAAAACTCACCCATATATGAAGCAAAATAGGAGGAACCCCCCGATAAGCAGAACCGAAACAAAATACGAACGATGCTCCTCTATAACAATTCGAACCCATACCTATACGACATCATCTGGTGCAGTGACCTCAGCCCTACTGTAGAAAACACATCAACGGGCCGGGCCTCCCCTTTTGGGCGCCCTCTACTCGCCTAACCTACATCCATAGCTGGCGGTATAGGGATATCAGTAGCTGGAGCAGAACTCATAGCCTGAATACCCCACTGTGACACATCTGTCCAGAATCTGGGACAATTCCTCACCATGTGGCTGGTATCTCCACACTCAAAGCAACATCTCTGCTGACGTAGTTGTGGAAGCTGTCCGACAAGGGTACCCCGAGACCCATGGGCACCTAGAATACCGTGCAAAGCATGAAGTGCAAACTGAACTGGTTGATCCACAAAACCTCTACCATGTCGTACCTTGCCTCCAAAATAGGGACAAGTAGGTCCTACCGGTTTGTGAGTCCTCTTAACCTATCTGCCCTCTCTTTCCTGACCCCGTATGCCCTCTCTCTCCTGGTCCTGCGTGCCCTCTAATTGGCGAGCGATCTCTACTACCTACTGAAATGGAACATCCAACTACAACTCACGAGCTATGCTGAACCGAATATCATGATTGAGCCCCTCAACGAACATGCAGACTCACTCTATGACTGTAGAAACCAAAACAAGTGCATGTTTGGACAAATCACTGAATCTAACGGCATACTCTGACACTGACATAGTGCCCTGGCGCAGCTGCTCAAAATCCACCTGCCATGCTTCCCGAATGGTTTAGGAAACAAACTCTCTCAAGAACACCTCTGAAAACGGAGTCCATGAAAGTGAAGCTACATCGGTCGGACTACCCAACTCATATGCTCGCCACCACTGATATGCCGCCCCTTAAGCTCTAATGTATTAAATGCAACCCCACTCATCTCCACAATATCCATAGTGCGAAGAATATGGTAGCACTCCCATAGGAACTCATGCACATCCTCTGAATCCAAACCACTGAAAGTAGGAGGATAATACTTCTTGAACCTCGCAAGTCTAAGTTGTTCTTCCTCAAATGCAGCTGCCCTAACCACGGGCTGAACTGGGATAATAGGTTGTGTCGGAATGACACCTAGAACTTGACCAATATGGACTCGCTGCTCCGGAGTACGGGCAGGGGAGAGGGGGAGTTTGAGCTCCTCCCCCGATTTGTGAAGTAGCTGGTGCAACCAGAAACAACCCCGCCTGAGCCAATGTATCAAACATGCTCATGAACTGTGCTAAAGTCTCCTGAAGTCCTAGGGTAACAACAGGCGCCTCCGGTACTTGTCCCCTAACTGGAGCTACTGGCGTCTCCTCAACTGATGCTCTGATATGTGCTCTAGTTGTAGCATGTGCTCCTCTTCGGCCTCTGCCTCGGCCCATAGAAAGACTGGCCTTGGGGGCAGCGTCGTTGATAACTGCAGCTCATGTCCTCACCATTTGTGAGAGAATAAAATGACAAAGGTTCAAACCCCGAGACTCGCACGATAGGAATGAAAGAAGTGAAGTTGTCCTAATAGTTCTGTAGCCTCTCGAAGATAAGTACAGGCGTCTCCATACCGATCCACAAGACTCTGCTAAACTCGCTTATGATTCGTAGCACCTATGAACCTAGAGCTATGATACCAACTTATCATGACCCAAATTTTCCTCCGTAGGATGTCGTGACGACACTTAGTCTCTAAGACTAGGTAAGCCTAACACTTACTGAATTAAAGACATAATTTAACCAGAACAACTACAAAGCATAAAATTGAAATTTTCAATAGCAAAACCAATGATCCTAAGTGCAATACATTACCCCAAAATCGGTAGTACAAATTATAAGCTCTACTGAGTTTGCTAGAAAATCCCTAAATACAACTATTTGGAATAGAATTAAACATGTTTACCTTGAGTCTCCACCGCAATGCTCGACCAGCTAGCTAATAATCAACAATAACCGAGGCACCTGGATCTGCACAAAAAAATATGCAGAAGCATAATATGGGTACACCACAGCTGTACTTAGTAAGTATCAAGACTAACATCAGTGGAGTAGTGACAAGGGACAATCAAGACACCTACTGGACTAAACAACCTGAACAAGTGTGAAGGTGAACTAACAGAGAAACAATATTAATATAAAGCTAAGCACGATAAGGAATACAAAACAATAATTTCAATGATACACTGGTAACATCAATATTTAATAGGAAGCAGCCAGGTAATAATGTTGTAGAGTAAGCTGATCACAGTCTAAGTCCGGTGAAACCAAATAAAGGAAAACCAGTGACAACTCAATAAGAACAACTGCTTTCACACCAGATCTATTCAAGCATTTCTACGAGGTACTAAACCTCATAATCACAGCTCATGGGTCCCAATTCATGAACCCACTTGGCATCTTGTGCCCATATTGCAACTCATAACCGCACGGATTACTCACATACCAACAGACAATCCTCACACAGAAGACAAGTAGACAAGAGTACGTATAATGGTCAACTACGTGTATGCTTGTGCAAGTGTTCTACCATAATTCAAGTCAACAAAAAAGAGCAGAGATAATGAATGGCACACAAGAAATGATCACCACGCAATGTACAGTGTAATAAAGGGAGTAATGAAGTTTGAAGCAACGACTAGCACAACAAGATTAGCTACATAGAACTAAGCAAATAGTGCAACACAGAGGAAGACAATTAATAGTATGCTAAGGAGACAAAAATCAAAGACAAGTACAAAAGAAAGGAAGACAATTAATAGTATGCTAAGGAGACAAAAATCAAAGACAAGTACAAAATAATTAAGAAATGACAATAAGAGCTCTACTGAGGTACCGCCTCGTAGTCTCAAATCATAAAATGAATCACAACTTTCCAACTCTCAATACCAATACCACTGTACTTTTAGCACGGAGTCTGATCGTGACCCGATTGGCTAGGCCATCTCATTATAGACATCAAGCACAATCACATATTCAATTATAATTTCCAGTACAATCACCATCATGTGTGCGGTATGGTGTACGATCACGACCCGATCGTCTAGGCCGTCTCACCACAATACCATGTGAATCGATATCATCCTTTTCTATCAATCATCTCATCCCAATTAAGGGGAGTAATTTTATCACATCAATCTCATCCCAAATAAGGGAAATAATTTTATCACATCAATCTCATCCCAAATAAGGGTAATAATTACAATCCATTCCTACACTGGTACGTGTAGTTTCGGGGTTAGGTAATTTCAACCTACCATTCCTCGGTGTCTATCGATACGCCCAAAAATATTTTTGATTTGCTTACAAAAGAACAATACTATAAATGCATTTACCTCATAACCTTTCATACCATATATAGCCTCATTGGCACTTTCAATAACTTTCAACATCATTATTCTATTGGCTCTCTTGGCCATATATATGATTCTTCATTCATGACACATTGGCAGTATTTCAAATTCTACACTATCATTTCTTCCCTTTTATGGACCATCATCATAAATATCAACAAATAGAATATTCCGAAAATCACAACTTTAGGTTCACTAGTAATGAAGACTTTAAACACAATGGATTTCTTTCCAAGAAATGGAGTAAAATGATTGGCAATTGAAGCACAAGTTAAAATCATAAACGAGTAACACATCATTTATTCTTGAAATACTTCTCCCAAAAAGGGCAATACACAATTTCAACTCTTAAATATATAAGAGTTCAAAACACATTAGAAATACTTACCAAGCATATCATTAGATAAAATAGCCACATTTGGGCATGACTAATATCACCGCGGGAGCCTTTATATTTATTTTTTGAAAATTATTCTCCCGAAATAGCATCTCTCGTTTTAGCCCACCTTATCACACCACATGGCTTCTAGTAGTTCCCCTACTAACCACGCGTTTCTAGCCCACCTTATTTCACCATATGCGTTTCAACACCCAGACCTTATACCACCGCATGCGTATCAATAATAACAACAGCACTGCAGAAACCTCATGCAACACAATAACAACAACACGGCAGAAGCCTCGTGCAAGCACAATAACAATGGCACGGCAAAAACCTCGTGCAAACAATATAACAATTATCTCAACAATAACACGTATGCCAAAATATAACAACTCAAATAAATGACTTTCACAATATGTGCCTGCATGCCATAACATTTTCTCAAAATAGTTTCAATATCACAACCACGCATAGCCGTCGGTTCAAATACACGGAATACAACAGCAACAACGACAATAATACGAGGATACAGCAAGTAAATCAACTCAGAAACTTCAAAACACAAAGAAACTGAAGAACGAGTTCACAATGAAAGACCCAACAGGGAATAACGGTTTTAACAAGAATAGCTCAACAAGGAAGAGATAATGTGTAGCAATGATTCCACAAAAGTACAATTCAGCGATATGAGGGATAACATGAATCAATGATTCCAAATAAGGATAAGTCAACAATGATAAGGGATAACAAAACTTTATTTAGGGTTGAGCAATTACGGAAGAGATACACCAAATTCAATTAAGGATAAGCAGATTATGTAAAAGATAATAATAACTTCAATCAAGGATAAACAATTACGGAAATGATAGCATGGCAATAAAAGAGGCAACAAATTTAGTTAAGGCACACAAGAGTTTAATAAGCAATAAGGGTAAAACATGAAGCAATTAATTCCAAATAAGATATGTAAGGGTGAGTTTAGTAAATAGAGAATTTAACATGACAAAACAATTTCATATTTAATGGACATAAGAACCTAAGAGTCCTAAACTGTCAAATTTCCACAAATAAGCCCGAGCACGTACTCGTCACCTCGCGTACACGACCTTCACATGAGGCAATTAGCACAAATGACTAGAAAAGGGTAGTTCCCCCACACAAAGTTAGACAAGATACTTACCTCGAAGAAGATAGACCGTTACTCTAAAATGACCTTCTCGAGTGAAATAATCTCTGGACGGCTCAAATCTAGCCAAAATAACTTTAAATCATAAATAAAACTCTAAGAAGATAATTCTGGATAATAAAGCTTCGAACTTTAATTAAAACTAAAAAGTCAACCCTCGGGCCCGAATCTTGAAACCCGACCAAAATTATAAAATCCGAACACCCATTCGATAACGAGTTCAACCATACTAAAATTATCAATTTGCGACATCAATTCCGTCCTTCAAATCATCATTTCATGTTTTTGAAAGATTTTACAAAATTTCACCTTTTCTTCCTTTCAATTCACTGATCTAATGATATAAATAAGTATGAAATCATGAAATGTAATCATTTTCGGATAGATAACACTTACCAAAAACAAACTCGTGAATAATCCTTCCAGAATCGTTCAAAATCGAGGCTTCAAACTAAAAAATGGACAAAAATGCCAAACCCTCGAATATATGTGATTCTGCCCAGGTTTTTTCGCATTTGCGAATAGAAACGCCGCATCTGCGGCCTCACATTTGCGAGAAAAGGTTTGCATCTACGAACCCAACTAGCCAGCCCAGTGGTCGCACCTGCGCAAGAATAAGTCGCATCTTCGACTCCACAGAAGCGCACAAACAGCCGCAGAAGCGAACATCTTCGCATTTGCGATTAATGGGCCGCTAAAGCGGCCATCGCATCTGTGACAAAAACTCCGCAAAAGCGAAGCTTCCTCCCAGGCCTCAACATCCCAGAAGCGACAGAAGCAGCTCCGCGTCTGTGATCAAACCTACGCAGAAGCGGATACACCAGAACACTGCCCAACAACCTTAACCAAAAATTTCCAAAACGATCCAAACCTCGTCTGAGCCACTCGGGACCCGTCCAAATATACCAACAAGTTACATAACACAACGCAGACCAACTCGAGGCCTCAAATAACATCAAACAACGTTGAAACTACGAATCGCACCTCGAATCGAACTTATAAACTTTTAAATCTTCCAACTTCCAAAACTCGTGCCAAAACATATCAAATCAACTTGAAATGACGTCAAATTTTGCATGCAATAACAAAGCTAATCTAACTCTCAGAATAGTAATTCGAGCCTGATATCAACAAAGTCAACTCCTAGTCAAACCTCTTAAACCTTCCAAAACTTCAGCTTTCCATTTTTTGCCAAAATGCATCAAATTACCCTATGGACCTCCAAATCCAAATCCGGACACACATGTAAGTCCAAAATCACTATACGGAATTATTAGAATCATCAAAACGTCATTTCGAAGTCGTCTACATAAAAGTCAAGACTCCAATCAACTCCTACTGCTTAAGCTTTTAAAACAAGAATCCCTCTTTCAAATTGATCCCGAATCATCCGAAAACCGAATCGACCGCACACACATGCCATAATACACAATACAAAGCTGCTTGAGACCTTAAGCCACCGAACGGGACGCTAATTCTCAAAACGACCGGTCGAGTCGTTACATTTTTGTATGCAAACTCATCTATTTTAACTTAGAATTGTTGATCAAACAATATATTCATATTTTGTTTTTGTATATGGATAATACTAGTTGGATATTTCAATGTTATTTTGTAGCTTATATAAGTTACGGTGTATAAAATTTTGTTGCATGAAAAATATTCCTCATTCTGGAACTATAAATATATATGAAATTACTAGGAAAAATCGTTGCAATAGACAATATAACGGTTGCAATAGACCTATCAAACAATAACAACAACCCCTAATAACTGTTGCAATAAACTATAGATAATTGTTGCAATAGATCACGAAACAGTTACAATATATTATAAAAACCGTCGCGAACTTAAAATATCGTTGGCACAAATGTATCAGAACTGTTTATAGCCGTCCCAACAGAACAAAAACCGTTCCACAGATTGATGTAACCGTTTCATAACCGTTACAATATCTATATGTGGGGACGATTTTGTAACCGTTCCAAATAAATGTTCTAATAGAGCTATGGTAACACTGAATCCGGAAACGAGTCCTAAACTGTCCCAATAGCTCTATAGGGTCGGTTAGTGTATTTACTGCAACGGTTTTAAAAGGACCGTCATATGCCTTATTTCTAGTAGTGAGTAAAAATTAATTTAGGATCCAACAGATGTTGGAATGACTACTCTCTAACCTTAGTGAACCTTCTTTAATTACTCCGAAATGAATTCCAACAGATGCTAGCAATAGAATCACTTGGGTTGATTAGTCAGTGAGAGAACACTATCCTAGGAACGGTGAAATTAAGGTTAAAAAGCTATATTATTAATTTATACATTAAAAATTTAAAGATCTGTAAGGATTAAGCCCCATATCTCGAAGCTTATGTCCCGCCCCGTATCAACTAAAACGACTTATCTCACGTATCCGCCTTTAAAATACTTTCATGATAACAACATGATATTCATTGGTGGTTTTGGGAGCGGTTTGAATAAAAATTGGCAAGTTAATCAACAACAATATAATAATATATATATATATATATAGGTGACCGCCATTAATATATTTAATCATGTATTGGAAGTACCTTTTGCTCCTCAAAGTTTTTCATGGCAAGGTGGGTTGCTCTGATGGTAAGCACACTCCACTTTCAACCAAGAGGTTGTGAGTTCGAGTCACCCCAAGAGCAAGGTGGGGAGTTCTTGGAGGGAAGGATGCCGAGGGTCATTTGAAAACAGCCTCTCTACCCTAGGGTAGGGGTAAGGTCTGCGTACACACTACCCTCCCCAGACCCCACTAGTGGGATTATACTGGGTTGTTGTTGTTGTTGTTGCTTCCGATTAAACTCTTTATGTACATCAAAAGGAGCGAAGTAAGTATAGAATTTACGGGTTCGGTCAAACCCAATAATTTTTATTGAAATCATATATTTATCTTAAAAATTCATTGAATATATATAAATTATTAATTTAGAACTCATTAACTTAAAAGAACTCAGTAACATAAAAGAATTAAAATACCAAACCCATAAACTTTAAATCCTGATTTCGCTTGTCAACTTCTCCTAATGAGTATACCTTGCACTTTCATTCTAATTAGTTAACAAGAGAGGAGTACGAAATTTATAAATATAATATATAACAAACTATATTCTACCTCATAACATTACATTACAGTTTAAATTGTAACATCTTGATACTATCTACATAGAATGAATGTGCATTAATCACTTCACCAAACATTGCTCTTATATCTCTTTCAAAGTGAAGATTCTTTCAAGCCGTATATATATGCATCAAAACTGAAAGAGGTAAAGGACCACGTATTCATTGCTCAAAATATGGTGCACGTAAACCTATAATCTATTTATCAAATTAAGTGTTTTATGTATATATTTTCTAAAATTGATGTTATATTATTTGTCAGCCCTTATGCTTTAAAAATAAATGTTGCACTTAGTTAGATGTTAAATTATTTACCTATATGAACATGGACCAATTCTAATTTAATATTATTTTTTTTGTTTTCTTTAGTGGTGCATCCAGGAAGCCGGATATGTTAAAATTAGGGGGACATTTATTCAAGACAATGTTTGTCTCAATATTATCTCTTCAGAGATTGAGCTCCACATGTTCCCTAAGTTCAAAGGAAAAAATCTTTCATCTTCATTATTCCAATGGTTTCAAATAATTTCAAGTTAGCTAAAATCAAAGCTAGTTGAGCTGGATGACTGATCGGTTACTACTGCTTTCGGAAAAATAATTTAACAGATTTTTAAAATTATAGATTAAATTATGTAATCTTTTAAATACTGGACTGAACATTCATTTGTGGAAAGTACTTTCAGTATTTCTTGCAAAAAATATTTAATTTTGTTATAAAAAAAAGAGAATATGTAAATGTGAAATATAAGTGGGGCAGAGTATAACCAAATTGACCTTATCCTAGCTTATCGCATTGCCATCTCTACCCATAGTCGTACAATATAGCCAAATCGGTTTACAATTTTATGCTAAAGAAATTAACTATGCAACCTGAAAAAAATTGATATACTACTTTCACTACGTCCTACCTTATTTCTCTTTTGTTTTCGGATTATACAGGAAGAAATACAATATCATAAAAATTTCTCTCTGAAAAAATCATTATTTAAAATTATGATATTTTATTACTCCGTAGTAACAGTGGCTAAGAACCGGAGCCACATGCATCAAAGGGTGTCAACCGACATTATAGCTCGATAATTGTATATACCGACACCCTTTAATTTTTTGGAGATTATGTTTTTTTATATTTTGAGTTCATTTAATGAAAATAATTGTTCCGTAGTAGTACTAGTATCCTTTATCAAAGCTAGCTCATTATTCCACAGATGGGCAAGTCCAAAAGGGAATCTATTCCGTATTAAATATTGGTTCTGTATTAAATACTGGCACAGAAAAACACATTGTTTTTGTTGTTGCCCTACACAGCCACTTGTTTTCTCCATCTTCCTCCACTTCTCTCAATCTCACTCCATACTGCATCTTCATCTCTTCCGGCGGATCATCGCCGTCGGAATCTGGTAAAACCCGACCCGAATCAACTCCTTCCGTCGGAGATGGAGGATTACTTGAAACAGTTTGTGGATGAGACATCGTTTTACAATCGGTTGGTTTTGGGTACATTCATGCCGGAATCATGGTGGGGACCACTTCCTCACATGCTTCAGGGATGGCTCCGTAACTACATTGGTGGTGTTCTGCTTTACTTTATCTCCGGTTTCCTCTGGTGCTTCTACATCTATCACTTGAAGCGCAATGTATATATTCCTAAAGGTAAGATTTTTTCTTTGCCCTGTTTATGTTTTTTGTTTTTGAATTTCTTTTACATAAATTACATTTACCTTAATTTGTGTTGTGTCGTTTTTGCGTGCTACGGTATTGGAGAGTAGGCTACGCATGCATTCACACTTCATTGTGTATATGTAGATCGATTATTTATAACCTTGAAAAACAATGACGAATTTTCTGTTTTATCAAATTTTAAGGTAGTGATTTTGCTTTTGAGGACTATGAATCTGAACTAGATCGCATCGATAGCTATTTATGAGTTCCAGAGCAAATTCCTTAATTTTCTCAAGTTAGTATCAGTGGTTATAGAATTTTATAAGCCGATCTTATATTTGTTTTAGTTAATGGTCCTTTCAGTTCTAAATATGGATGTCAATTTTACGATGAATGTAACAACTCCATTTTTCTTATGCTTCGATAAAGATAACGTTGATTCTTACTTCATATTTTCTCCTGTGAGTGAAAAAGGAGAAGTTATGGACTCATTAACATTTTATTGCAGATGCCATCCCTTCTAACAAAGCAATGCTCTTGCAAATATCAGTAGCCATGAAAGCGATGCCATGGTACTGTGCCCTTCCATCACTTTCTGAGTACATGATTGAAAATGGATGGACAAAATGTTTTGCAAGAATAAGTGATGTTGGATGGCTTTCCTATGTTATCTATGCGGCTATTTATCTTGTAATAGTGGAGTTTGGGATCTACTGGATGCATAGGGAGTTGCATGACATAAAACCTCTGTACAAATATCTCCATGCTACACATCATATTTACAACAAGCAAAATACACTTTCCCCATTTGCTGGTAAGCTCTCAAGTCTAGTCATCTCATAATTGTGGCTTATTTGTGATAACAGCTTGTAGCTGGCGCAGCAGTTAGGTTTCTCTGTGATACTTCTTGATAATTTGTCGAACTAATGCTGTATTTCCTGTATGATGGCTATAATATTTGGAAGCTAGTCCCGAGGACAAACTAATGTGTAAATTTTTACATCCTAATCTTGTGTCATCACCTTTTTCTTTCTTGGTCGGATGATTGACTGAAGTGGTTGGTTAGACTCGTTTTACCAAGACTACTATAAGTCTCTCACGAATAATTTGAAATGAAATAAAGATGATGGGAACAAAGCAATTCATTGGAATTTCATCTCTTACCTTTTAAATGTTTCTCTGTGCGAAATCCAGATTACTTGAAAGAGCGAAGTAGTGTTTGGTCAAGAAAATGTTCTTATTTTCTCTTATCATTTTGTGGGAAACTAGAAATCATGATAGGGTTGAGGAGAGAAAAATATTTAAGCAAATTTCTCAAAAGTTGGACATTTTGAAAAATGGCTAAAAGGTGTTTCCTACGTTTCCACCACAAAGAGAAAAATAATGTATGTTACAAACTATGCCATTGACCATTCGCATCACACCTATGTATGTTCCAATCCACTCTTTTATCTCCTCTCTGCAGGACAGCCACTAATCCCATGCACAGCAGCATACTTCCTCCCAATCTTCTCTTCCCTACCTTTTCATCAGAAAACAATACCCTCCCTATCTTCTCTCTTCTCACATGCACAGCCACTTGTGTACACCAAACTCGGCTCCTTTTCTTGTATAAATACACATAGTTCCATATACATCCACTTGTTTTTCTTTTTGCAAGTGAAGAAAGCTAGTATGCTTTTTATGCCTTTTGGTAAAAATGATAAAGAGAAATAGTTACTAAAAATGATAACCAAAAATCCAGCATTATGGAGAGCCTCTTTGTTCTTCCAAACAAGTTTTCCACAAGAACCTGAACAAGAACTATAGGATACTAAGAATTTCTGCAAAATGAAAATTGAAACTTTTGCTTTCGGCCATAGATTTTCTTCCTCCCGTCTAAATGAGTTTCAGAGTCTAAATACATAGCCCTGGAAGTAAAACATTACTAAGTTGTCGCTGCTTTGTCTTTTGTAACCATCTATTATCTCTGACATTCTGAACCTTTTATAAGCCTCAGTTCTTTGCAATGCATATCCATTCTAGGAAATTGGTTGCTAAATTGTGACAAATTGACCTCTGAATGTCATAGCTTCTTTTATGGTTTATCTGCCCATAGTCATAGTTCATTTCCGAGAGCTTCATAATAATCAACATGTTCTGCTATCAGGATTGGCATTCCACCCATTGGATGGAATACTGCAGGCAGTGCCACACGTTGTAGCTCTATTATTGGTGCCAATGCATTTCACTACACACATAGCACTCATTTTCCTGGAAGCCTTATGGACGGCTAATATTCATGACTGCATACATGGGAAGGTGTTTCCTGTAATGGGTGCTGGCTATCATACCATTCACCATACGACATACCGCCATAATTATGGTCATTACACAATATGGATGGATTGGATGTTTGGAACTCTTCGTGATCCAGTTGAAGAGGATGCAAAGAAAATGTAATGTACTTGATACCCAAGGATGTTCCTTGCTGTTCATTGTCCAAGTTGTTAGGCCACCAGTGGAATGTTAGAATTTGCCTCATGTATTTCCATCATTGATGGATGTAAAGTTTTTTTGTAGTAGTTTAAGTTGTAGACTGAAAACAATTCTGTAGGCTGATTATGTTATCTCTATGTCTTTTCTTCCCTTATATTAATAAAATCAGCGGGGCAGAGACTTTCAATCTAATCTATGTCACAGTTTTTGATGGTCCATATGTTGGTTGTGAACTTGTGATAACTCATTATGATTTGTACAAACACTACGTGGAGCACATAAGCTTATAGGAGACTAATTAATTTTTAGTTAAATGTTTGTGCTGTGAAGTTATATGTTTGTGCTATGATTATACAACGTGCACTGTTGATGTGATACTTTGTCGCACATTTGGCTTGGTTGTCAAATAAACTGGCCCATTTTTCTCATTCTATTATTGATGTGTAATCAACAAGGATACAAGACAGCAAGACAGGACTGACAGTTAATTGGAGTTGTTATGACCACGTAATTATTGAATTACAAAATTATAGAAATATACAATGTAGTAATTAACTAACGAAAGCCAAATGTTTCACATGAATATAACGTGTTACCATGCTATGTTGGGCAAATATCCAATTTGTTATATGAGTTAAAACTAAATTATATGTAAATAATATGCTGGTTTCTAGGTTCTGGTTGGTGACTCTGCTTGAATGTAACTTCATTTTTTTGCTTGAGAATTTACTGCAAAGAATATTTAGTATGTGTTTGAGACTTGATGAGAAGAATATATCATTCATTTGAGAAACCTCTTATAATCGTAATTTTGAGAGCATTAACAGCCAACTACGATAAGAAAGACGAAGGATTCCTACAATTTTAACACAACTCTTCTAAAATTGCTTTAATTTGTGAGAAATGTTAGTAAACAATATATTGCATATATCAAACAAAAGTATTGTAATTCTGATTATTCAAATAAATGAAGCTTTTCGTCCAATTTTATATGACTGATATTTGATTACATTAATTTTAAAATATAAGTTGTATTGTGAATAATAGTGGACGTAGTGAAAAGTTAGGTCAAAAAGTTAATTATACAAAAACAGCTTATTCAAAGTATCAAAAATAGAAAAGTTAATAATTTAAATTCGCAAATATTGTAAGAACAATACTATAAAATGATATCAGTATTCTTACACAATGTAAAGAAAGTGTGATACGTGTGGTGAGAAAATTTTACTTATGATTTTATTTGACATCATCTCCACATAAAGTGAAATTCCTCGGTAAGGATTGCAGAGTACTTTGGAACTGAGAAAAAGGAAACTAACTGCAAGAGCTAGCAACTTCTTATCAACATATCCATGTCTGCTACTTTATTTCTAGTTCCCAATTCTGATACACTGACCCTCTGTCCCCATTCCAATTTTGTTATCAAACCCAAAACAGTTCTTCCTTTCAAATCATTCAATTTTAAAATCACTTCCTTTTCCTTCAAACCCAATGATAATAATCATTCCAGCAAAAACTTGGAACAATGCAATCTTGAATTTGAAAATCAAGATTATGGGTCAACATCAAACCCTATTTCATGTTCAAGTTCAGGAATTAAAGGCCCTACTGCTCCATGGATGAGGGGTCCTCTTCTTGTTGAACCCAATCAAGTTTTGGACTTATCCAAATCAAGAAAGAAGAAAGATGCCAACTTTGCTAAAACCCAAAATCCTAGTGATGCACTTTCTGGTAAAGTTAGTGGAGGAAGAGGTAAAAAGGCAATGAAGAAGATTTATCAAAGCATTGATAAGCTCCAAGAAACACAAAATTTGGAATTTACACATGTGGAAACTGATGCTAAGTTTGAATTTCAGTTCCCACCTGGTTCTTTAACTCATTGGAAGGATGTGAACTTTCAATTTAATGAACAAAGTCCATATGTGAAAAAGGACAAAGTGGAAAGAGTGGAATTTGATATTTTATCAAGAGAGAATGAAGGAAGTGGGAATAGAAGAAGTGGAGAGAAACTGCCATGGGAGAGTGAGGAGAGAATTGTGTATAGGAGAATGAAGAAGGAGAAAGTTTTAACAGCTGCTGAGTTGAAACTTGATGCAATGTTGCTTGAGAGATTGAGGGGTGAGGCTGCACAGATTCAGAAGTGGGTGAAGGTTAAGAAAGCAGGAGTGACACAAGCTGTTGTTGACCAAATCCACTTGCTTTGGAAGAATAATGAACTTGCAATGCTCAAATTTGACCTGCCTTTATGTCGTAATATGGACAGAGCTCAAGAAATTATTGAGGTTGGTCTATAAACACCGTCTTATATACTGTTATATGCCCGTAAATAAGCTTTCTATATTTGATTCTTCATAGGGTGAAAAGAACTTGCACAGATACTTGTTATTTGTAATGACTTAATTTCAGCTTCAGCTCAAACTTCAAAAGGATGAGTAGGTATTTGATGTTACTCCCGCCAATATTGCTGTATTTGTAAATAATAATTCTGCAAAATATAAATTATCAAATGAAA
>AWOL01S0024514.1:11499-35437 GCA_000715115.1 Nicotiana otophora | reverse complement strand
ACATTAAAGAAAAATGATGTATCAAATAGAATAATATAGTACTACTAGTTACCATACATATTTATGGAAACTAAGTATTATGCTCTCTAAAAAAACAAAGAGATATAGCAGAACCTTTAGATTAATCAGGAAATCAAAGAAAAATTAGGGGACAAATCTCTGTCTACTATCTACTACTATATGCTTTTCCATATAGAAATGATTTNTAAGAATTTAAAAGTAAAGCTTACTGGACCGAAAAGAAATTTGACTAACTCTGGTTGAAAGAAGATAAAATTCGATTAAAGCACATAATCTCAGTTGGTTAGAGCATCGTGCTGATAACGTGTTATGAAATAAAAGTAATTTAGTAAAACATGAATAAGAACAAGTTATGAAATAAAAGCAATTTAGTAAAACATGAACAAGAAATGGAGATAGAGAGAAGGAAGAGTATTTCTTCTTCAATTGTGTGTATTTTCCTATATATTACAAGGCCTTTATATAGGCATGAACAGTAAAGAAAAATATGTCATTGAATATGTCATTAAGCATAAAAATATGTCATTGAATATGTCATTAAGCATTTGAGAAGATCATGGACGAAGAGTAGACATCTACCATAATTTGATTTTTCTTATAACACTTTTATCATTACTTAGATAAGTTTTAAGTTCTCATTTATTATTTTGTTGGTTTATTTATTAAACGTGGCTCATTAATAATTTTTCTTCACCTTTTCAGTTCTTTAATCCGTAGACTCCTTGTGGATCTTTATATATCAGGTTACTTGCTAAGATATTGGTTTAACATTAATAATTTTTAGGCTTTTAATTATTTATTATCCTTTTATTATTTTTATGAGTAGTAGGACCAACGTTCACTTCTAAGTTTCTAAAAGACCAAAATTGTCGACTCTTTTATAAATAATTGTGATAAAAGTGTGTCACAAATAATATCTAACTAAATTTAGTTTTTCATATTTGCAAGTTCAAACGAAATGCCATTATTAAAAAGTTCATTTCTCCCTCAAGGCATCAATTAGTGGAATGTTCACCTGGATCTGCTTCGACATCTCTATTAATTTCTTATACTGCTCATCCTTCTGATATTTGGCCAACCTCTGTGGGAAGGGTGCTGGCGGTCGCTTCTTTCCTATGACTTGAGTTCGATCCTGCTCAGGCACTTTTTCTAATGCCTTCTCTTGCACTTCCTCAACCTCCTTTGTAACCTCTTTTTCCTTGTTTATTTCCTCCTGGGCTGGCGGGATTCTTACTTCTGTTAGCTCAGTTGAATCATCTACCTCAATCGGTATTGGCACGAGTGTCCCAATTGGTCGGCTTTCGCGAGTAATTTCTTGCTCTAGATCAAGATCTCTACCATTTCTCAGACTCACAGCCATTAGCTGCTTTGGGCCCTGATCTTTCGGGTTAACATGTATGTCCGTAGGTAATGTCCCTTGAGGACGATTGTTAATGGCCATGGATATTTGCTCTGGTTGAATCTCAATGCCCTTGATATCTGAGTCGTATGATACTACCTTTTCTTGTATCTGGTGGACCTTTTCTTCCATTTTCCTGCTGGACCCAATGAGTTGTTGTAGCATTCCTTTAATTGCAAATAACCCATCATCTTGTCGCACTATTTGTTACTGTTGAGGTTGTTGATAAGCTAGTTGCTGATTCCGTTGATTGTACCCTTGTTGCCTTTGATAAGGCACAGCCTGACTCTGTGGTCACATAGCTCCAGGATTATTGTTGTTATTGTACTCCTGCTGTGTTGGTCTGTACTATTGATTTTGTTGCCCCCAATTCTGACCACCTTACCTCTGGCCTCCATAATTTCCCATATAGTTCATATTCTCTTGATAGTTTTGATTGCCACTCTCACCATTCCACGAGCATACATATGGTTGGTTAATGCATAGTGTGCATAATCCTCCATTTGTCGTGTCAACTATGTGCACCTGCTTTTGGCCCGACTCGTCAATCTTTTTGGTGA
Source organism: Nicotiana otophora (assembly GCA_000715115.1). NCBI lineage: Eukaryota > Viridiplantae > Streptophyta > Magnoliopsida > Solanales > Solanaceae > Nicotiana > Nicotiana otophora. Next base: position 33,457 of record AWOL01S0024514.1, on the reverse strand, counting down.
GGATACTCAATTGTGTCATCATAGTAGCCATATTCTCAGCCATGGAGTTGTTTAGGTCTAGAGCTACTGAGTGAACTACTGGAGTAATTGTAGAGTCCCTTGTCATCCATCTTAAGTTTTGAGCCATTTTATCAAGCAAAACCTTACACTCTCTGAATGATTTACTCAAAAATGCTCCACCTGCTGAAGCATCAACGTTGGCTTTCAAGTTGTCTGCCAATCCCATGTAAAACCTTTGTCCCAACATCTGATCTGGAATGCCATGGTGTGGACACTTAACCAGTATCCCTCTGAATCTCTCCCACGTCTCTTGCAATGTTTCAGCGGATTTTTGCCTGAAGCTCAATATCTCACCAACTTGCTTGGCAGTCTTATTGGGTAGGTAGAATTTGTTCAAAAACTACTTGACTAATTCCTCCCAAGTAGTGATCGAGTTTATGGGGAGCGAATTGAGCCAAGTCTGAGCCTCTCCCGTCACTGATAATGGAAACAACAATAACCTTATTGCTTCCAGTGTCACATTTGGTTGCCTTTGCATGACACAAATCGATAGGAAATTTTTCAGATGCTGCTGAGGATCTTCAATGTAAGACCCCGAGAACAGTCCCTTGTTCTGCAACAGATGTAGCATGTTGTTTGTGATTTGAAATGACTCTGCTTGTATCTGAGGGACTGCAATTGCGGTTGTCAGATTTTCAGCAGTGGGTTATGCCCAATCATACAAGGCTGCTTCTGGCACAAAAGGTGCCACACCCTGATTGTTTGGGCCATTCGCATTATTTCTATTGTTTTTATTGTCATTGACGTCTCCCATGTCTAGTTAGATTTTTTCTGTTGAGTTTTGTTGTCGTTTGTCTTTCTTGTTTGCTCGATTTAGTGCCTTGAAAGCTTTCTCAGGGTTCGGTAATGCTTCGTAGAATTTGATGTCGTGCTATAATTCTATATATTTTGACGGTATTTACCCTGCTTGCTTGTTATTTGGATGCTAATTTGTGCGACAGTTGCACTTAATAGAGCCTATTTCACGTGTAGGAATGCTTGGACATGAATTGGAGAAAAGTTGCACAGAATGGCACCCCAGACAGTGCCTTGCACAGAAACAACATGTCGCGCCCCAAACTCGGGGAGTACGACCGGCGCTCAACCGAGAGAACTCGGCCGAGCAAGCCTATTAGATTTCCTTCTACCCAAACTCATCCATGAATAAAGAGGAAATGTACTCCATTAATCAAACACTGAAAAGATTTTATTAACAACTTCCTTTTCATTCCCATTAGCAGCTTCATTCATAATTTCCAAAATATTACGAGTTTATAGAATTAGTAAAAAAATGATTTTCAAATACCAATATTTCTAGTTCAATTTCCAATATCAACCACAACCCACAACCTGTCTACGGAGCCTCTAAGTACAATAGAAGAGTAATATGGAAATGCCGGCAATAAGGCCCCGGCTATATCTCAAAACACAGTACATGAGAAACAAAAGATACATGACCCCGAAATGAAGTGGGGCTCACCAAATCAGCTGAAAAGAGTGTACTGCTATCACTGATCAATGCCGCCTGTTATAAAACCACCTGCATCTATTAAAGATGCAGCGCCCCTGGCAAAAGGGACGTTAGTACTGTCGAATAGCACTAGTATGTATAGCTAAAAGTCCTCTTTCAAAATAGAATGCCCATATAAGAAAAGTCAACACATAGAAACAACATGTCACATTCAACAATATCCAAATGTCCGGTTAAAGCATAATAATTTTTAAAATACGAACTTCATATACAATTTTGGTTGGGAGATCATTAGCACCGATATACCACCGTCTTTGTTAGCACGGAGTCCGATCACGCTAGATCGGCTAGGCCATCTCCCCACAAACAATGTGGTTTGACATGTGATGCGAAAGAAAGTTGTTACCAAGAGTAGTACCACCATGTGTGCAACATGGCGTCCGATCTCCACCCGATCAGCTAGGTCGCCTTCCCACATATGCCGTGTGGGTTAACTTTTCCAATCCACAATTGTTACCAGTTTTATCCCAATTAAGGGGAATAATATCATAATATTTCAATTTCATCCCAAATAAGGGGGAATAATCACAATCCGCCCCTACACCGGCACGTGTAGTTTCAGGTGTGGGCCTTATGACCCACCCTTCCTCGGTTTTGCTAATGATGCTCCAAAAACATTTTTGATTTGATTTTCACAAAAAGGTAACATAAATACAGTTGTACTCATCTCAACATCTTTCACATTGTATAAATTCTCATTAGTATTTCTAGTCATTCATAACGACAATATTTCCTTGGCTCATTTGGCCATTCACTAGATTCTTTATTCTTGGCGCGATGGCCGTATTTCATATTCTACACTTTCACCTCTTTCAATTTCAAAGATCACCATCAAATATCAACATATAGAATATTTCAGAAATCATATACTTCAAATCCATTTATAATGGGAATTTTAAACACAAATGGTTTCTTCCCAGAGAATAGGGCATACCAACCAGCAATAGAAACACACATCAAAATTATAAACAATCAATACACCACGTATTCTTTCAATACTTTTCCCCAGAAATGATAATGTACAATTTCAACACATGAGTATGTAAGAACTCGAATCACACTGGATATATTTATAAAGCAATACATTAGTTAAAGTAGCCACTTATGGGAATGAATTGAGTACAAAAGCTTTTAGGCAATTCTATTTTCGAAATCATTTTTAAACACTTGAGTCGAGGCTCATTTCATATTCTTTATCGCATCCTCTCAAATCATTTGCACTACTAGCCACAATCATAACTTAAATTCTTGGCACGTTGGCCACACTCTATATCCCCAATTCACTTATCTCACTTCCAAGCATCTTTATAGATTATCAACAATAAGACATTTTCAAATCAAGACTTTAGGTATACATATGAGCAATTAAGAGTCTTAAGCATATTGAGTTTTTCTCACATAATTTGGCATACTAGATTTCATTTGAAACACGACTCAATGCTATAACATTTTAATACACATCATTCTTGAACACATTCTCGAAGGATAATATAATGTGATAGGAACATTCGGAACAAGTTTTGATTACACAAATCTCATCACTTTGCTTATTCGGGACAACCGAATTTATTGGGAAGAAATCGGAACATAGAATAAGGAACTTGAGACAACCATACTTGGAACTTACGGGAACATCATGGTATTCAATTCTAAGAGAGAAAGTTTAGCCAACATACCTCAATGGAGATTCTTTAAACTCTAAAATGTTCTGAAAATCTTAGCAACTTCAATCTATTTTAGAAATATAACAAATTGAACCAAAATTAGGAAGATGATCATGGTTCTAGCTCATTTGAGCATTTTATCAAACACTAGGTGTGCATTAAGGTTTCAAGGTTCTTTTATGGTGGATTCCATCATCCCAAACCCATTATCTTCCATTCTTAGCTCAACAATCTTCTTACACCCTTTGATAACACATGCATACAATATGGACAACTCCCATGCCCAAAAATTAACTTACTAATTACCCAATTCTAGACAAAATTCGAAATTGAGGGTTAAGGCGTAGAATCTCACCTTGAGGATGAAGACCTTTTGGGTTTTCCTTGTTAATCTTCCAAGATTTGAGCAAGACTTGATGAATAATTACCTAGGATTTCCTTTCTCTCTAAAACACTCTCACTTCTCTCTAAACACTCTCACTTCTCTCTAAAACATCAGATTTTAGCTCAAAAATGGTCCTTTGCGTGTATTTAACGAAGTAAGGTCGGGTTATAAAAATCCAAAAATGAAGCTCCGGAACAGGATATGCGGTCCGCATATCGGCCGCACAATTGTCCTCCAGAACTGGAAAAAATTTGCCTGGGTTTGCGGTCACTATATGACCTGTAGACCTATTCTGCAGTCGCATAATGAACCGCATAACAGTTTTGCGGTCGCATAGTCAACCGCAGAATGGCATCCAAAACTTCCCCTTTCTTGCCTCACTCTGCGGCCATTATGCAGTCCGCAGAGTAATTCTGCGGTCACATAATGGACTGCAGAAACACATTTCTCTGCCAAAACTTTTCCTTTATCCCTCAGTGCATTGTTCAACCCAAAAAGTTTATACAATCCTCAAACACGTAAGCCTACTCCGGCACCATGAAACCTTGAATTAATTTGTAAAATTTTACGGGGCTTTACACTTAAATACTATGAAATTTTTTGGGGTGTTACATAACAGTGCCATAGACAGTACAAAGCATTGTCAAGGGCACTATCATTGGCACCCCAGACAGTGTCTTGAGCTGAAACAATGGCGCTATAGACAGTGCCTCGCGCCGAGGATGCCATCCGAGCAAATTTTAATTCCTCATTAGTTTTGGACATGTAGAATTCAGCCCCTACCTTATAAATACCCCTTAAAGTTAGTTTTTTGAGGGAAATACATCATTAGAGAGGGAGAGACATCATTAGAGAGGGAATCGACCTAAGGAGGCAAGACCACACAAGGAGCAAGGCGTAGAATTCTTCTACAAGTTTTTCACTTTCTTCTTCCTATTTTCATTATTGGTTATGAATTCTAGTATTATAATTTTTTATACTATTATGAATAGCTAATTTGTTATCTAGGGTTTTGATGAAACCTTTTGTAGGATGAATGCTTGATACGTTTTGATATAATTGAGTCTTTGAATTTTTCTATTTGTTCAACTATGTGCTTATTTTAGTTAATTGAAGAGCTCTCAATTAATGGTGCCTATTTATTATGTATTTCTTGAAAAAGAATACATAATTAGGTGGTTGTTGAACAACGTCACTCCTAACGTATATGAGAGATCAATATGGAGGGTTTAAAAGCGGTATTAGAGATAACGAAGTTTTGACATGATCATAGTGAGCGGTGAAACAGTGCGAGCTAGCGTAATTCGAGAGAATATGACTAGTACATTGTTGTAGTTGCTCGAGAGAGAATTACGATAAGTCGAGTGCTCATGATCAGTAGAGGATACTTAGGCGATATTATAGGAGATGTAGTGATAAATGGGGATTTTGACTACTTATTAGCACCTTTTAGCTTTTGTTTTTAGTCTAAAAGTGTTGAATTGTGTTTCCGAAACTGATGAAATGAGCAAAATTGCTAAAGTGGGGATTTTGACTACTTATTAGCACCTTTTAGCTTTTGTTTTTAGTCTAAAAGCGTTGAATTATGATCCCGAAACTGATGAAATGTGCAAAATTACAGGTATGTTGGAAGTTGGACTCCCGAGATGAAACCTGACTCAAAAAGGAGTAATCTAAACACAAGGCAACAAAAGAAACAGAAGCTCACAAAGTGCGGACCGCAGAATTCCATATGCAGCCCAAACAATGAAGAAAACCCTAGCAGGCTTTCTAGCAAACTGCGGACCATACAAGAATTGTGCTGCCATAAATGACGAGCTGGAGATCAACTTCAGAGGGTTACAAAATTTCCAAAGTCCAAGTCCCTCAAAATTGCGGACCGCACAAGAATTGTGCGGCCGGAGAAGAAGTGCCTTGCGTACGCTGAAGACCAGATTGCGGCCGCAAAAGTAAAGATGCGGACCGCAGAACACCAAATTGCGGACGCAGTGATAAATCTACGAACCGTAGAAACATTGCCTCGCTGCCGCAGTTGAGAATTGTGCGGCTGCAGAATCCCAGCTCCTGCAAGATGAAGAATTTTGCGGACCGCACAAGGAATTTTGCGGACCGCACAAGGAATTGTGCGGCCGCAGAACCTCCCGAAGGGCATTTTTGTCTGAAATTTTTAGCCCTGTATAAACAGACGAGTTTCATAAAATTAGGTTAACTTTTTGGCATCAGCAAGTCCTGTAGCCGTTTTTCTTTGCCTCTTTTGGAAGTTTTCTATATTTTGGAGTATATTACTATAGATTTTATCATTTTAACTTTACAGTATGAGTTTAATTAGTATTTCTTCTTCTATTTCTTCAATTCCAAGCATGAGTAGCTAGATTTTTACTAGAGTTGTGATCCAACCCTAGTTTGTAAACCTTATGGGCATCTAATTTAATGCTTGTTTATGATTCGCTATTTATTATTTAGCCTTATTCATGCTTTAATTTGTAGAATTAATGATTACAAATATTAGTTCATGCCTATTTGACTTAGTCTCTACTTGAGAAAGAGAGACTTAGTCTAGGAAAACTTGGTTAACAAGAAATTGGGTCAATCGAGAGATTGATTAACCTAATTAAAGGGTTCAACCTAGAGATAGTAATAATCCAACTTGAGCTTTTATCAACCGTTTGGTGTGATACCCATTTGGACTTGAAAAAGCCAAATTGGACAAAACTACTCCTTGACCGAGAGGTATTGAGTGGGTAATTGAGAGTTGATAGCTATAATACACCCCGATCAAAAAAACAAGCATTAAAGTTTATATCTCATTAGGCGAACACCTTGGTGATGGTCATAGCCCTAGGCTTTTTATAAACTTGAAAAATAACAAAAATAATTATCCTAGTCTTATTTCTTTGCTTTGCAATCTTTAGCTTTAAAAAATAGAAATAGTAGCAGAAGCATTTTGTGGAAGTGCATATTAAGATAGCTCAAATTCACGCATTAGCATATATACTCCTAACTCCCATATAGCTCCCAGTGGATTCGATCCCGACTCTTCGTTGGTTACTATAATTACAATTGATCGTGTCATACCTTGTTTTGAGGTGTGCATTGCGCGATAGGTCACGTAGCAAGAGGGATTCTAACAATTGGGGAAATCATAACTCTAGGCCTCCTTAATCTTGTCCCCAAAACCTTAGTATCTTTAGTTGTTAATTTATTATTTTTATTTGCTAGTTAATTAATAAGAAAATAGAATCTTGATAGTGCTAAATTAGGAGTTGTTCGGGCTTGTATTCTTAGTGATACTTAACAGTTACAACAAAACCTTAGTTCTCTATGGGATTCGACTCCAGACTTTTAGACCGGATTATATTTGCAGCGACCGCTTATCCTTTTTAGGACTAGAGTTGGGCGTGATCAAATTTTGGCGTCATTGCCAGGGAACTAACGGTGTAGTTATAGTTGTACATATTGCTAGGTTTCAAGTTTGAACTTTTATTTTGTTTTATTTATTTTTAAATTTTATTATATTTTACTTGTTGATTTGAGAAACATGACATCTTGGAATCATTGACATGATGAAGAGTCTCTCAATCAATGTGCCATTAGTTGAAGCCTTGGATCAAATGCCTGGTTATGCAAAGTTTATGAAGGATTTATTGACAAAGAAGTGGTTGATGAATTTTGAAACTATCAAAGTCTCTCATCAAGTGAGTGCAATTGTGCATTCAATGGCTTCTAAATTGGAAGATCCCGGTGCTTTCACAATCCCTTGTACCATTGGAACTGCCGAGTTTGCTAAAGCTCTTTGTGATCTTGGGGCAAGTATCAATTTGATGCCCTATTCGGTTTTCAAGACCTTGGGAATTGGGCAACCAAGACCCACATCTATGAGATTACCAATGGCCGATCATACCATGAAGAGATCGTTGGGAGTGATTGAAGATGTATTGGTTCGTGTTGATAAGTTCATTCTTCCGGAAGATTTTGTCATTCTTGATTGTGAAGTGGACTATAAGGTACCGATTATTCTTGGAAGGCCTTTCCTTTCTAAGGGGAAGGCTCTTGTTGATGTGGAAGCCGGAGAACTCACTTTCCGAGTAGGTGATGAAAATGTGGTATTCCACGTGTGCAAATCTATGCGGCAACCAAGTAGTAATGAAGTGTGTTCATTCGTGGACTTGGTGACCGATGCGATTATTGATGATACAAGTGCCACGATAAATGTGGGTGATATGTTGGAGGCCGTTTTGCTCAACTTTGATGATGACGAGATGGATGGCTTTACGGAATGTGTGAACTCTTTGCAAGGGATGGGGTCGTACAACTATGCACCCCGAAAACTTTCCTTGGATCTTGAAAATAGGAAAACTCCTCCTACAAAGCCTTCAATTGAAGAGCCTCCTACCTTGGAGTTAAAGCCATTGCCTCCACATCTTCGGTATGAATTTCTTGGCCCTTGTTCTACTTTACCGATTATTCTTTCCTCTTGTTTGACTAACGTGCAGGTTGACTCTACATTGGCGGTGCTCCACAAGAGGAAGAAGTTTATTGCGTGGACTTTGGTGGATATTCGGGGAATAAGCCCCGTATTTTGCATGCACAAGATTAACTTGGAGGAAGATGCCAAACCGTCTATTGAACATCAAAGGAGACACAATGAGGCTATACAAGACGTGGTCAAAAAGGAGATTATCAAGTGGTTGGATGTCGGGGTTGTCTACCCCATTTTTTGATAGTTTGTGGACTTCTTCGGTGCAATGTGTCCCAAAGAAGGGGGCATGACTTTAGTCATCAATGACAAGAATGAGTTGATTCCCACAAGAATGGTGACCGGGTGGAGAGTGTGTATGGACTATCGCAAGCTAAACAAAGTCACAAGGAAGGATTATTTTCCACTTCCCTTCCTTGACCAAATGCTTGATAGGTTGGCCGTCCGTTCTTTCTATTGATTTCTAGATGGATATTTGGGCTACAACCAAATCCTTATTGCTCCGGAGGATCAAGAGAAAACAACTTTTACATGTCCCTATGGTACTTTCGCCTTCAAGCAGATGCTATTTGGTCTATGTAATACACCAGCGACTTTTCAAAGGTGTATAATGGCGATCTTCACGGACATGGTAGGGGACTACCTTGAAGTTTTCATGGATGACTTCTCGGTGGTCGGGGATTTCTTTGATGATTGCTTGGCAAATTTGGATAAAGTATTGGCAAGATGTGAAGAAACAAATTTGGTGCTAAATTAGGAGAAGTTCCATTTCATGGTCGAGGAAGGCATTGTCCTTGGCCACAAGATCTCAAAGAATGGCATAGAAGTCGGCAAGGCAAATATTGAGGTAATTTCTAAACTTCCACCTCCGACTTCGGTGAAAGGCGTGCGGAGTTTCTTAGGTCATGCGAAGTTTTACTGGTGCTTCATAAAGGATTTCTCTAAAGTGGTGAACCCGTTGTGAAAGCTCTTAGAGAAATATGCAAAGTTTCACTTCAATGATGATTGCATGAGAGCCTTTGAATTGCTAAAGTTCAAGTTGACAACTACTCCCATTTTCACCGCTCCTAATTGGAGTATCCCTTTTGAGCTCAAGTGTGATGCTAGCGATGTAGCGGTTGGGGATGTTTTGGGGCAATGCGTCAACAAGATTTTTCATCAAGTCTACTATGCTAGTAAGACTATGAATCTTGCCCAAGTTAACTATACCATTACGGAGAAAGAGCTCATTGCCATTGTGTTTGCAATTGAGAAGTTCCGCCAGTACTTGATGGGTGCAAAGGTTATTGTTCATATGGATCATGCGGCACTTCGCTATCTTATGAGCAACAAAGATTTAAAAGCTCTATTGATGCGGTGGGTGCTATTATTGCAAGAGTTTGATATTGACATCCAAAATTGAAAAGGGAGTGAAAATCAAGTGGTGAACCACTTGTCTCGTTTGGAGGAGGAGGGGAGGCCACATGATGGCCTTGAAATCAATGACTCCTTCCCCGTTGAGCAACTTTTGGCTATCTCAATGAAGGAGGTGCCATGGTTCGTGGATCTAGAAAACTTCCTTGTGTGTGGAATCATCCCAGATGAGTTCTCTTCAAATCAAAGGAAGAAGCTCAAATGAGATTGTTAAGATTATTATTGGGATGAGCCATACCTTTTCCAAATTTGCACTGATGGGGTAATTAGAAGATGTGTGCCGGAAGAGGAGCAAAGTAATACTCTTGGGGCTTGCCATTCTTCGCCTTATGGTGATCACCATGGCGAAGCGAGAACGACGGCCGAAGTGCTAAGTTGCGGTTTCTATTGGCCCACTCTTTACAAGGATGCAAGTGATGTGGTGAAAAGATGTGATGAATGTCAACGGGCCGGTGGAATCTCGAAGAAGAATGAAATGCCTCTCAATACCATTTTGGAGATTGATATCTTTGATGTGTGGGGTATTGACTTCATAGGTCCTTTTGTGAGTTCTTGTGGAAACACCTACATCTTGGTCGCGATTGATTATGTGTCTAAATGGGTTAAGGCCATTGCTCTACCCAACAATGAAGCAAGAAGTGTGGTGGTGTTCTTCAAGAATTTTCGCAAGGTTTGGTACTCCGCGGGCTATCATAAGCGATGGGGGGTCGCATTTTTTCAACAAGACTTTTGATACTTTGCTTAGGAAGTATGGTGTCACTCATAAAGTTACAACTCCCTATCATCCACAAGCTAGCGGTCAAGTGGAAGTCTCCAACCGGTAGATAAAGAGTATCATGTCCAAAACAGTGAATGTTAACCGAGCGAATTGGTCAAAAAAGCTTGATGATGCATTATGGGCTTATCGGACTGCTTTTAAGACACCTATCGGAATGTCTCCATACTGGTTGGTGTTCGGCAAAGCTTGTCATTTTCTGGTGGAACTTGAGCACAAAGCCATGTGGGATTTAAATAATTGAATCTTGATTGGGATGCAGCCGTTAACTTGAGGGTTGCACATTTGAATGAATTGGATGAGTTCTGGTACTATGCCTATGCAAGTTCGTCCTTGTACAAAGAGAAGATGAAGTACATTCATGACAAATACATTTGGAACAAAGATTTCAAGGTGGGTGATCTTGTTTTGTTGTTCAACTCTCGGTTGAGGATGTTTCTCGGAAAGCTGAAATCTAAATGGAGTGGTCCCTTTGAAATTGTAAGTGTGACGCCTTTTGGTGCATTGGACTTGAAGAACAAAAACAATGAGGTATTCCGAGTCAATGGGCACCAGGTGAAGCACTATTTAGGAAAGGTTGGTGATGGCCACGTTGTGGCAGTGATTCATTTCAAATGATAGTAATCTGCGACGTATCGCGACGTTAAATCAGGCGCTTCTTGGGAGGTAACCCATAATTCTTTTTCTTTTCTTTTCTTCTTTTGTAGATAGGTGTTATTTTTGTGCTAACTGGATTTGAAGTGTGTTGCAGGAATGAGTGTGTTTTACAGGAAGAGTGCCCAGAAATCTGGTTAAGTGTGGAACGTATTGCGGACCGCAATTGTATTGTGCGGACCGCACAATTTTGGTTGCTGCAGCAAAAGGTACTCTGCGGGCGCACAATTGCATTGGGGACCTCACAAGTTGAAGGTGGAAAATGTCAACTCTTTGAAGTTGGTCCGTCAGAGAAATGTCCAATCTGTGGCCGCAACCTAAATTCTGCGGACCGCAATAGAATCTACGGCTACACAACAGAGTGCGGACTGCAATTGGAATTTTGCGGCCACACTCACCTCCCCTTCACTTTCCAGAAACCGATCATTATAAATAGAAGAGGCTAGGGCATTGTTCCCTTTTTCCCTCTCTGAGCTGACAAATTGCACTAAATTGAAATTTCATGTTACATGATCTGCTCACAAGTGACACGACCCAAAATTCTACTAGTTGTGATGGCACCTAACCCAACCCGCTAGGTAAGCCAATTAACCACTAACCAATTCCAATAATAATTTATAAAGCAATTAAGTAATAAAATATCTTAATCTTATACATTCCCCAAGAACTGGTAGTACAAATCATGAGCTTCTAGGAATAAAGTTTACAAAGCGGAAATGAAATAAATACATCGTCTGTTTGAAAAGTACATAAACAGAGTTTTACAGATCTAAAGCTACTATGAACAAAAGGCAGCTACAACCGGGACGCAGGTACATCTTCAATCCAGCTCCCATCGAACACAGCAACAACAGCAACAAACATCTGCACGCAAGGTGCAGAAGTGTAGTATGAGTACAACCGATCCCATGTACTCAATAAGTAACAAACCTAACCTTAGGTTAAAAGTAGTGACGAGCTAACATAAGGTCGTGTCCAATACCAATATCCCACAACATCTCATAACAGCATAATACAAGTAATAAAAGATGTATCTCAGAAGTAAAATGATCATCTCGTTCACATTTCCAGAAAAAAAAATAGTCATGCTTTTCAAGTATCTTAGTGAAAACCCAAATCTTTTACCAAAAGTGCCAAAAATACGAGTAAGTTTGAAAACTGTAATTATTTTCCATATATCCTTTCCACAATAAATAAGATGTTTCATTTTCTTTCCAGATAACATGTGTGAAATACCTCTCTATGCCCACATATCAATGTGTGTAAAAAGTCATGAATGACGTGTACCGTACATCATGAGGAAAAATGCATCCCTATGCCTGTATGTCATGTGTGCATGCCAATGCCATGTATCTCAGAGATGAATCATGTACTCACACTCTCAGAGTACTTAATCTCGTTGTCTCACACTTTCCACTCATCATGCTCAACCACTCGGTACTGTATATGGCCCATACGGCCCAGGGAAGATCCATCCTGGAATATATACATCACTGACCATCAGTCACTCAGTAACGAGGAAGGCCAATCCGGCCCCATGGAGAAGATCCATCTCCAGGTATATAAATGCTTCAGACAAGATCCATGTCCAGGGAAGATCCATCCCTCAATATAATCAACTGCGCTCACTGGGCGTCTGTACAGACTCCGGAGGGGCTCCTACAGCCCAAGTGCTATCATAAGCCAGATCCAGGCATAAATCAATATAGCATGCTGCGGCGTGCAGCCCGATCCCATAATTGTCACTCATAATCAGGCTCTCGGCCTCACCCAGTTATCAATCTCTCCAGTCTCACTCACGGGCTCATAATGTCATGAAACTAGTTCGACAACAATGATAAGATGTATCAATAAATAACTGAGACTGAGATATGATATGAATGCATGAATATGACTGAGTACGAAATATCAATGAACAATGAGATGACAGTAAGAAACGACCACTATGGGTCAAAACAATATCAGCATAAAGCCTAAACATGATATCTAGCATGATTGACAGCTCAATTACTTTATCACATGGTAAAAACATGGATATCAACAAAATAGGGCAACTATTCAGTGCCATGGAAACAACAGAGTCCCAATTCACATGGTGCACGCCCACACGCCCGTCATCTAGCATGTGCGTCACCTCAACACAAATCACATAACATGTATTTCGAGATTTCATACCCTCAGCTCCAAGATTAGAAGAGTTACTTACCTCGAATAAGCCAATTCCAACACCAAGCAAGCAAGCGATGCTCCAAAATGCCATCCCGCGCGTTCCGACCTCCGAACGGCTCGAAACTAACCAAAACAACTCAAATACATCAAACAATGCTAAAGGAACCAATCCCGATCGAAAAAGATCAAATCTTGAATCAAAAGCCCAAAAACGGCCAAAAGCCCAACCCGTGCCCGCACCTCGGAACCCGACAAAATTTACAAAATCTGACAACCCATTCAATTACGTGTCCAACCACACTAATTTCACTCAAATCCTACTCCAATTCGATGTTCAAAACTCAAAAATTCATATTATGGAACTTTAGGCCAAAACCCCCAATTTTCTCTTTGAAAATCATCAACCAAAAGCTAGAATCGAAGATAGATTCATGATATAAAATCAAAAATGAGTAGAGAACACTTACCCTAATTCATATGGTAAATATTGCTTCAAGAATCGCCTCAATCCGAGCTCCATAGCTCCCAAAATGCAAAAATGGTCGAAACTCCCGAAATAGAGTACTTTATACTTTTGCCCAAGCATCCTCTTACGTGAACACGTCAACACCATTGCGTTCGCGATGAACAAGATAATCTGCCACCATAATACACTTTGCGTTCGCGGTAAAAACCTCGCGAACGCGACTCACAGCTGGCTCAGACATTCGCGAACGCGGCTCCAACTACGCGAACACGATGAAGAAGGCCTCCGGCTCCGGCTCCCAACTCAACCCTACGCGTCCGCGATCCATCATACGCGAATGTGAAGAAGACTTGCCCCAACACTACGCGAACGCGGACCATTACTCGCAAATACGAAGAACAATTTGCTGCTGCCATCCAAATGCACTACGCGTTCGCGACACTTGCCACGTGAGCGCGATGAAGAAATGAGATACCAGAAAATAGCAGAACACGGCAGTACCAAAATGAAGAAAAAATGATCCGAAATCAATCCGAAACATGCCCGAACCCATCGGGACCCCGTCCAAACATACCAACAAGTCCCATAACATAACACGAACCTACCCGAGGCTACAAAACACACAAAACACATCAGAACAACAAATCATACCTCAATTCGAATTTAATGAACTTTAAAACTTCAAATTTCCAATACCGATGCCGAAACCTATCAAATCACGTCCGATTGACCTCAAATTTTGCACACAAGTCACATTAGACATTACGGACCTGCTCCAACTTCCAAAATCGAAATCCGACCCCGATATTAAAAAGTCCGATCCCGGTCAAACTTTCCAAAATTTCAACTTTCGCCATTTTGAGCCAAATTCAACCACGGACCTCCAAATAACAATCCGGGTGCGTTTCTAAGTCCACAATCACCCAACAGCGCTAACGGAACCATCAAAATTCCAATCCGAGGTCAAATGCTAAAAAGTCAAACTTGGTCAACTCTTCCAATTTAAAGCTTCAACAATGAAATCCATTCTTCCAAATTCGATTCTGAAATACCTGAAAACCAAAAATGACGATTCACACAAGTCAAAATACATCATACGGAGCTACTCACGCCCGTAAACTACCGAGAAAAGTACAAATGCTCAAAACGACTGGTTGGGTCGTTACAACAAGTCTAACAACTGTTGATCACTCATATCTTGCACTCATTCATATCTGGTATGCATCATCATCTTGATTAATTTCTTTTAATTTTTAGATTTTTAGTGAAATTTTGGACCATTTATCTAATTGAATCTATTTGAACAACTTTGTGGGGTAAATATGTAGTGGGTAGACTGGTAAATGCTCTAAGGGGAACGAGTAAATTGATTTTCATGCTTAGATGTTGTTTCCATATCAAAATTGTGCAAAAATTTCAAGCCCTAGGTGAAAAGTGGCCATCTGTTCGTAATTGTTAGAATATGCGATCGCACAAGAAATTGTGCGGTCCGCAGAAGTTAAGGTCTAGGGCACTATAGTAAGGCATGGTTCTGAGGCCGCAATGAAAAATGTGCGGACCGTAGAAATCCCATTGCGGCCGTAGAACAACTTAATCTCTGTGATCAGAGAGTTGTCATTTTGGTGACTCTCAAGTGCGGCCGCAAGACTATTTGTGCAGACCACAGAAAACTGGTTGCAGCCGCAAAATAGCCAACTATCTGTCATCAGAGAGTTGTCATATTGGTGATATCTGAATTGTGGTCACAACGAGAAATGTGACCGCAATCTATTTCTGCGACCGCAAAGGAAAATTGTGCAGTCTGTAATGCCCATGTTACGACCGCAATGACAATTCTGCGAACCGCAATTCCCTACCCTGCAAGCATATCTCTACTATGTTTTTCACTGTAATCTCTGGAATGTCCTTGCATTCATTCTGTATCTGAACTTGAATTGTAACTAACAATCGCCTTTGCTTGGTACCGAACATGGTTCGATCTAGAGAACGAGGCGACACTTCAAAAGGAAGGGGTGACCCTTCTCGGGGACGAGGGAAGAGACCCTTACCCAGTGCTCAACAGCCTGAAAGCAGAAAAAAGTTAGCATTCGGTAGAGGGAGAGGTGCAGACCTCTCGGAGACCAGTTCTTATGTCCCATCTAGGGACGTCTCCTAGGGTAACTCAGCCTTAGTTCATGAGTAGCCGGCAGTGCAATCAAGGCCACCAAGGAGATATCAGCTCAGGGATGAGCCGTCTTCATCACATAGCACCTTCGAGGGTTCGGAGAGTGCCAGTCAGACTTTTGAGCCTTCCACTACACATGTGCCCCAGGCACTAGACACATCAGTTCAGGACATCCCATATAATGGCCGAGGGAGAGATGCTACAGTTGTCGGCCTTGAGCGATCAAAGAAGAAAGAGGTGTGGGAGGACCGGTTCATCAGTTTGGCTACCTTTTCTAGCTTTTTTGAGTGGTGGACAGTGAGGTCGCTCACTCTTGAGCGACAGTTCCAGTTGAGAGATCCAAAAAAGTATAACCTTGTAGTTTTAAGGCACTTTCGAGAGCGCAAGGGGTGGATGTGGTTCACCCAGAACGTGGTGGATGCGAATGAATACCTTCTCCAGGATTTTTATGCTAATGTGGCGCATATCAAGAAAGGGACAAAGATAACTAAAGTGAGGAACCTCAAGGTGCATTTTGATCAGCACACATTGAACTCTTAACTGGGGTTTGATGATGTCGAGCCCACAGAGTAACCTTGAGAAATGTGTATTTGGGGCTAGCTGAGATTTTAGCAGCTCCTGGGCCACCACCTCCATGGATCACAGCATGGGTGTCTATTCATAGAAACACTCTGAGTTTTGAGGCAAAGGGGTGGCAAACCTTTGTATGCAACCGACTAGACCCGAGCCAGAATGAGACATATCTCCCCATCCCGTGGGCGGTTCTAGTGCCTTCCATCACGGACGGGTACCCGATCAATGTGGGTGCCATGATGTAGGCCAACATCTCTATGGTCGCTAGGAAAGCGGACACATCCTACCCGTATCCCAACACTATTACAGAGTATCTTATGGATGCAAGGGTGGAGACAAGAGATTTTGATACAAAGGTGCGGGCAAAGAAGACCTTCTCATGGAACTCGTTGATGGATGCACACAACCCTAAAAGAAAGGGTCAGTCGTCTACCACCATAGGCCAGTCTGATGAGCCATCGATTGTAGCTGCAGAGGCAATTGACATTCCATCCACCTCAGCCGAGCCTTTAGCTAGTGCCGTAGCTATGCCTCTACCTCCAGCCTCAGTGCCTTCAGCAGCCCCTATTACAGGTTCCACCTCGACTTTGAAGCTGGTGTCGATGCCTCCTGCTCCATTATCTGTGTTGCGAGTCTCCCAGATATTGGCAAGCCTCAACAACTAGATGCAGATAGCTACTGCAAAGTTGTCTAACATATACAGTACTGTTGTAGTATAGTCCTACATTCCGGCACCTCTGATACCCCCAACAGTGGAAGAAACATTGAAGAAGCTCCTGGAGAACCAGAACACGATTATGGATACATTGGTGGGTTAGTGATAGAAGAGCTGGGCAAGGAAGTAAAAAAGATGAGAATGTCCCAGGCCTCCAAGAAGTCAGTGGACAAGCTCTGGAGACAGGTTACCAAGCTTGCAGCAGCCGGAGATATTCCCTTTGACATACTGATTGACCCACACCATCCAGGCCCAGATCCTACAACACCTTCAGCACCAGCTGGCCAGTCTGAGGAGCCTGACCTTGCTGCTGATACTGCCGAGGTAGTGCGTCAGATATTCACCAACCCAGTCACTCCCAGAGTTGAGCATAATGAGATCCAATTGGATGAGACTGAGGTCGGTGACGCTGCTGTGGACACAGAGATGGCCAAGGAGCCATAGGGAGTTTTCTTCACTCTTACCCTTCCTTTACTCTTATTTTGTTAAGCATTGGGGACAATGCTTATTTTTATTTGGGGGGGGGGGGAGTTTATTTGATCTAATTTGATGATTCTGAGACAATTGGTTTGTAATAACTTAACAGTATTTTCTTCTCTTCCCTTATTATGTATATATTCTCTATTTTCTTCTCTCATTATGTATATATCTTCTCTCATTATGTATATTCGTTATGCTTTCAATAGTTTTTGCTTGTAGTTTATTTATGTTTGTTTCTCCTACTAGTTAGTGTTTAAATTAGTAGCTTCTTTTTGATTTAGTAGCTTCTTCTTATGTTTTCGTAGTTAATAAGCCTTTGGTTTTCTTAATGCCACGGTTCTTTCTAAAGGTAGTTTTTGTGTGAACCGGGTGATTCTTCCCAACGATGGATGGCGTAACAACCTTCTTAAGGGACTGAGTCCATTTTTTAGTGTTTAGGTAATTATAGTAGTAGTAATGAATAAAAAGACCTAATTAAATCATGCTCGAAGAGTCAAACATGCTTCACTTGGTACCAACACACTTAACTACGTGCTTATGGTTAGCAACAAGTTTTTTTGGAAAGAAATAGTTCTAGTTAGTGACTTTGTGACTCTTGTGTTGACTTAGGCAATCATCGAGTGGTTTAAGAGAACCATAGTGATTTTCAATCTTGAATGTGGTCGTTGTGGGCCCTCGACTCTATCCTCTTTAACAATCCAGTTGTGTGAGGGGTGAGATGTTTTGTTGCTAGTCCAAGTAACCGTGTGAATGGTCTAGAACTTGCTCTGAATGTGTTTCAAGGTGAAATCTTAAGCTTTGCTTGGCTTGAGAAGTGATTGTAGGCTTTCCTTGACCCGCTTGAAGTTTTTTGTTGCCTACCAATGTTGTTATACCTAGTCAACCCATTTGAACCTTGAGCCTTTCTCATTTGATAATCATGTTACAAGCCTTTACCCATTTTGTCGTGACCCTCTCTTGGCACCCGAGCTTTCCTTAACACTCTTGTGAGACAATTGGCTAAAAAATATAAGTTTGGGGGAGAGACGAGGAACTTGAAAGAGGTATAAAGGCATAAAAAGAGAAAAAAAATGATGAGAAGGAAAGGCAAGAAAAGGAAAGAACAAAAAGAAAAATGCAAAAGAAAGTGAATAAGTGGAGGAGTTGAAGGGATTCAAAGAAAAGTAAGGATACAAAGCATGAATAAATCAAAGAGGGAGAAAATGAATGTCATGATCAATAAAGAGTGATGTTAAGTCTCTCTAGTTTCCCAAGGAAAAGAAAGTGCCTCAAAGAATTGGCAAAGCATGAGTCGAGAATAAAAAATGGAGTGCTTAAGGAAAGGTGAACCCACTCAACCATAGTGTATCCAACCTTAGTCCAAAAGCCTTCATTACATCCCGAAAAAGCCCTACTGGATTTCAAGCCAAGTGAGCTTACATTAGTGGTGATCTACATGAGGGGAAAGCCTATGGTACTTGAAGCCGTACTTGCGACATTCTCCTGAGAGAGATGAGTGAACCTTTCGCAAATCTTTGGATTGAGTGCTAAAATTCTTAAGTGAACTAGGCAAACTGAGAGTAGAGGAGGAGGAGTTTGGGATCCACAATGACCTACATGAGAGAGCAAGCTTCCTTGATGAATAAAGTCAACTCTTAATGCTCAAGTATCACATTAAAAATATATGTGCATAAAAGTTTAACTTGTCGCCTTGTCGATAATACATAAGTAGTGTGGGTAATTGTTGGTCCCAACTGATGTGTGAATGGCTCAACTTTGACTGGCTAAAATAACCCTTAACTTATGGAGGTGAGAACTATTTTGTTTCCTTGAGGACAAACAAAAGCTTAAGTTTGGGGGAGTTGATAAGTGGGAATTTTGACTACTTATTGCACCTTTTAGATTCTGTTTTTAGTCTAAAAGCATTGAATTGTGTTCCCAAAACTGATGAACTGTGCAAAATTATAGGAATGTTGAAAGTTGGACTCCCGAGATGAAACCCGCGTCAAAAAGGAGTAATCTAAACACAAGGAAATAAAAGGCATAGAAGCTCACAATGTGTGGACCACAAAATTCCATCTGCGACCGCAAACAATGAAAAAACATCCCAACATGCTTTCTAGAAAACTGCTGACCACACAGGAATTGTGCGGCCGCAAATGACGAGCTGGAGATCAACTTCAGAGGGTTGCAAAATTTCCAAAGTCCAAGTCCCTCAAAATTGCGGACCGCAAAGAATTGTGCGACCGCAGAAGAAGTGCCTTGCGGTCGTAGAAGTAAAGATGCGGACCGGAGAAGATCAGATTGCCGCCGCAGAAGTAAAGATGCAGACTGCAGAAGACCAAATTGCCACCGCAGTGATAAATCTACGGACCGCAGAAACATTGCCTCGCGGCCGCTATTGAGAATTGTGTTGCCGCAGAATCCCAGCTCCTATAAGATGAATAATTCTGCGGATCGCACATGGAGTTGTGCGGCCGCAGAACCTCCCGAAGGGCATTTTAGTTCGAAGTTTCCAGCCTTGATTAATAGACGAGTTTCACAAAATTAGGTTAACTTTTTGACATCAGCAAGTCTTGTAGCTGTTTTTCTTTTCCTCTTTTGGAAGTTTTCTATATTTTGGAGTATTTTACTATAGATTTTATCATTTTTAACTTTACAATATGAGTTTGATTAGTATTTCTTCAATTTCAAGCATAAGTAGCTAGATTTGTACTAGGGTTGTGACCCAACCCTAGTGTGTAAACCTTATGGGTATCTATTTTAGTGCTTGTTTATGATTGGGTATTTATTATTTAGCCTTGTTCATGCTTTAATTTGTGAATTAATGGTTGCAAATATTAGCTCATGCCTATTTGACTTAGTTTCTACTTGAGAAAGAGAGACTCAGTCTAGGAAAACTTGGTTAACAAGAAATTGGGTCAATCGATAGATTGATTAACCCAATTAAAAGGTTCATGTAAGGCCCCGTAAAATTTTGCAAAAACAAAATATTGTTTTGTGGCGCCGAATTGATTTTACGTGTTGAGCCGCGGTTCAGACTTTTTGGGTTGAATAATGCACGGGAAAGTAAAGGAAATTTTTTGGCGAAAAAGCGCGTTTATGTGGTCCATTATGCGATCACATAATCACTTTGCGGGCCGCATAATGGCCGCAGAAGTGGGCAGGAGAGGGTCAAATCTGGCAGCAGCTATGCGATCGACTATGCGACCGCATAACTATTATGCGGTACATTATGCAACCGCATAATAGTTATGCGGACCGCATAGTGACCGCTTACACAGACAGATTTTTGATCAGTTTGTCAGCAAGTATGCGACCATTATGCGGTCCGCATATCTATTATGCGGTCACATATGCAACTGCAGAACCGTTCCAGAGCTCCATTTTGGGTTTTAAAAACCCGACCCTATTTTGTTAAATACACTCTTTAGGTCATTTTGAGCTATTATCTAACATTTTAGAGTGAGAGAGAGTGCCCTAGAGTGAGAAGGTATTCTTCAATAATTGTTCTTCAATTCTTGCTCAAGTTTTAGAAGATTAAGAAGGGAAGCTCACTAGGTCTTCATCCTAGAGGTCAGATTCTACACCCTAAACCCTAATTTCAAAATTTTCTGAAAATGGGTAATTAGCAAGATAATTTGTGGGCATGAGAGTTGTTTATTTTACATGCATGTATTATCAAAGGGTGTAGGAATATTTTTGAGCTAAAAATGGTAAAAAGTGGGCTGTGGGATGATGGAATTCTCCATAAAAAGACCTTGAAACCTTGTGCACACCTAGTGTTTAATAAAATGCTCAAATGAGCCAGAACCATGGTCATCTTCCTAATTTTGGTTCAATTTATTATATTTCTAAAATAGATTGAAATTGCTAAGAATTTCGGAATATTTAGAGTGTAAGGAATGCTCAAGCGAGGTATGTTGGCTAAACTCTTCTCTTAGAATTGAATCACACAATATTCATGAAAACTATGTAAGTCCCGAGTGGTTCATTGTGAAATTGGCTATTCCGAGTAAGATTGGGTTGAAAGATATATATATTCGACAAGTAGTGCAAATGCTTTATTCATGTTATGTTATCAATTGAGGATGTGTTAAAACATGGGCTATGCATTAATAATGTTTCGACTTCAAGTCAAGTTCAAACGAAGGCTATTATGCCAAATTTTGTGAGATATCTCTATGTGCCTTAGATTCTAAATTGCTCACATGTGTACTACACACCTTGATTTGAATTGTATTTGTTGTTGATGATGATGATGATATTTGAAATTGAAAAGGTGAGCATGAAATACTAAATATGGCCAACGTGCCAAGAATGATTTTATAATTTTGGCCACTAGTGCCAATGAGATGAAAAGATGTAAAAGAAGTATGAAATGCGATGATTGATACAAAAAGGTTGATGTCTCGAATAAGACAGCCTAGCCGATCGGGTCGTGATCGAACACCATGCTGCACACATGGTGGTG
>AWOL01S0024514.1:0-11322 GCA_000715115.1 Nicotiana otophora | reverse complement strand
CCCTAATGGATAGCCTAGCCGATAGGGTCGTGATCGGACTCCGTGTTAAAGACGGTGATGCTAACACTGAAAGAAATTATGGTTGATGTCTCTAATGAGATAGCCTAGCCGATCGGGTCGTGATCGGACTCCGTGCTGAGAGTACGGTGGTATTGGTATTGTGGATATTGGTGTTGTGAATAATGGTATTGTGAGCAATGGTATATCGATGCTAAACATCTCCCAATGTGAGATATGGAAAATAATTTGAACATTGTCTTGATCCTAAGTTGAGGTTTGATGTTGATTAAGGCTTTCATTGATATTATGATAATCTTGTTTGTATTATTTGTCATTCTATTGAGAGGGTGTTTAGTTATACATACTAGCGTTATTCGATAGTACTAACGTCCCTTTTTTCCGGGGACGCTGCATCTTTAAATGGATGCAGGTGGTTCCACAACAGGAGATATTAATCAGTGATAGCAGTACACCTTCTTCCCAGCTGACTTGGTGAGCCCCACTTCATCCCGGGGTCATGTATCTTTTGTACTTTGTATATTTTGTTTGAAGTATAGCCGGGGCCTTATTGCCGGCATTATCATTGTACTCTTCTTTATCCATAGAGGATTCGTAAACATAGTGTGGGTTGTGTATTGGTGCTGGAAAAGTCAAAATATGTTATGTTGTGGTTGTATTATTTGTCCATTTGAGACTTTAAAAATGATGAAACTATTGGCAATGAATTGGTAATGTAGACATGAACACCTTTTTGTCTAATTAATGAAAATATGTATTATCTCCAGTCGTGGATGAGTTTGGATAGAATGAAATCTACCAGGCTTGCTCGGTCGGGTTTACTCGGTTGAGCGCCGGTCGCGTTCCTCGGTTTTGGGGTGTGACAGTTCAACCTAGAGATAGTAATAACCGACTTGAGCTTTTATCAACCGTTTTGTGTGATACTCATTTGGACTTGAGAAAGACAAATTGAGCAAAACTACTCCTTAACCGAGAGGTATTGAGTGGGTAATTGAGAGTTGATAGTTATAATACACCCCGATCAACAAAATAAGCATTAAGGTATATATCTCATTAGGCGAACACCTAAGTGATCGTCATAGACCTAGGCTTTTTATAAACTTGAAAAACAACAAAAATAATTATCCTAGTCTTATTTCTTTGCTTTGCAATCTTTAGCTTTAAAAATAGAAATAGTAGCAAAACCATTTTGTGGAAGTGCAAATTAAGATAGATCAAATTCACGCATTAGAATATATATACTCCTAACTGCCATCTAGCTCCATGTAGATTCGATCTTGACTCTTTGTTGGGTTACTATAATTGCAGTCGACCGTGCCATACCTTGTTTTGAGGTGTGCATTGCACGACAGGTCACGTAGTGAGAGGGATTCCAATAATTGGGAAAATCATAACTCTAGGCCTCCTTAATCTTGTCCCCAAAACCTTAGTATCTTTATTTGTTAATTTATTATTTTAATTTGCTAGTTAATTAATAAGAAAACAGAATCTTGATATTTATAAATTAGGAGTTGTTCGAGCTTGTATTCTTAGTGATACTTAACAGTTATAACAAAACCTTAGTTCTCTGTGGGATTCGACTCTGGACTTTTAGACCGGATTATATTTGCAGCGACCGCTTATACTTTTTAGGACTAGAGTTGGACGTGATCAAATTTTGGCATCGTTGCCGGGGAACTAACGGTGTAGTTGTAGTTGTACATATTGCTAGGTTTCAAGTTTGAACTTTTATTTTGTTTTGTTTTATTTTATTTATTTTTTAATTTTATTTTATTTTACTTGTTGATTTGAGAAACATGACATCTTGGAATTATGGAAGTTTAGGTATTGGTAATTTTACTTTTGATCTGTATACATATTGTGAGGGAAACCACCCGTGGCAAAATTTTTAAAACGTTCCCGAGAGTGAGTTATGTGCACCAACTCAATCTTATTTGTAGAATGTGTGTGGTGGTCAAAAAGATCACTTTTATGGTTGTGCTTATATTTTTTATCCTCCCCCAACCCCTTACTATGATGGTTCTACTTTTTCTTATGAAGTTAATAGGAACAAAGAACCAGGGGATGTGGACCTGAAGGAGATCAAGGATATATTAAAGTGCCTTCTGGAACAAAATAATGAGAAACAACTGCAGATAGAAAAACAAGAGGCAACTATTCGCAACTTGGAGGCTCAAGTGAGTCAAGTGGTTGAAACTTTTAATGCTCAGGAAGCCAATTTTGGAGATAGTAGCCAAGAAGAGTGTGAATTTGAGGTGCTAATTGAGGAGGTCAGAGTAGAACATCAACAACCTAGCCAATTATAATTTGAGGATGTTGATGTTGAAGAAATGGGAATAGAGTCAGCCAAGGACATTGAGGATATAAATTTTATTGATTCTAGTATCATTGATGTTGAGGATGTTGAAAGTCCTGCAGTTCATGTGTATGAGCGCATTGGTCCTCACTCCAAATATTTTTTTACATTAAAATTGGATGATGATATGGAGATAGAGTCATCTGAGCCGATTGAGGAGTCAAGGAATGAGGAACAAGGTGCCTATATTCTGGAATTTTTCTTGCCTCAAACTCAGGATTATACACCTTATGTAAAGGCCAAGAAGTGCAGAATACTGCTTTATTTCCTGGGGCCAGTTCGATTTGCTCCACCACCCTTGGAGCATAACCGAAAGCATGAATCAAAACTTGGTGGTTCAATTCATAAGCTCGCGGTGGAGGGAGAAAGTGGTTCACGTCGTGCCACGGCATTAAATCAGGCACTTGTTGGGAGACAACCCAACTTTACTGCTTTCTTTTATTTTTAGTTTTTTAAATTATTTTCTTATTGTATTATTTTTGGTAGTGTCATTTTTAAGTTTATAGGAGCATAGAAAGCATAGCTATTGGAATGATGCAATACCAAGCAGATGGTTAGAACTAAGTGTGGGGTGCCCGCACAAAGGAAAAAATCCGAGAGAAGACTGAGTACCCCATGAGCTGCTAGTGCTTCGGCCTTTGGCCTACCAGAGAGTTTTTTTTACCCTCTTATTATTTATGTTGTACATTGAGGACAATGTATAATTTTAAGTGTGGGGTGAGGAGATTGTTTGGGTGACTTTCTGTGCTATTTTAGTTATGTTAGTTTAATTGATAAATTTTATTTTTAGAAAAACAAATTTGGACTTTTTCCAACGATGGATCTCCTAGACAGTTTTCTTGGGGGATTTAAGTCTAAACAAAAAATATAAAAAATGAGAAAATAGAAAATTCAAAAACATATCTTTTATTTTTCTTAGGTAGTAATAATCCCTCGTGGTTTTTCTTCGTACCTCGGTTCTTTTTCATGGGATGTAACTTGAACCGGATAGTAGATTTAATTTTATTTTTTATTTTTTTACTTTTTGAGTAGTATGTAGGAAAGAAAGGAGAAGGGATAATGTGATTCGCACCTTTTGACTTGTTTGATGGTTGCATACTTAGGTTATAGCATGTGTTTCACCTTCCTTTATCTTTAAATATATAATGATGCCTTTGTTTTAATGAATAGCATGTGGTATAACTCCTATGTCTCGGTTGCTTGACTTGTGTTCACTTTGTGCTTCATGGTTAATATGTCTCTTGGATGTGTGAATACTTGTTTGATTGAGAGTTCGAATGGGACCGTCCTTAGGGAGTCATGTGCCATGTGTGAAGTAAGTTCTTTGTATAGTCCATGTTATTGCATTTGAGTCTAGAACTTGTCCGGAATGTGAATTGAAGCGAAATCCTAGGTGTTACTCGGTTTGAAAAGTGATGTTAGTATCTCTTTGATCTTTTTGAGTTTTATTGCTTATCATAAATAAAATCATCCCTAGATATCCTTTTGAGCCTATAAGCCTTTCTTTTGGCACCCGCATTACAAGCCTATCCTCTTTTGTTCTTAATTGAATCATTTTGATCCTTATACCTCTTAAAGCACTTGAATTGTAAAGAGAGCGTTAGAAAGAAGTAATGAGGAAACTTAGAGTAGCTTTTGAGTGGAACCAATAGAAGGAAGAAATGTGCACTTGTGCTTTAAATAAAAATCCACTAGCGGCAAGGTAAAAGTAAAAAAAAGAAGGAAAGAATAAATGAATAAATAAAGGTTTCTTATTTTTACTAGTAGATGTGATCTGAAGCAATGCGTACAGAAGAAGGAAAAATATTCTGGGGTGAGCTATCTTGTGATGATTGAAGGAATTTTGCGCCTAAAATTGAATACGTGATGTGTTAAAGTGCTTAGGAGGGTTAGACACTATATCCTAAATATATCCTGCCCGTCCGTTAGCCCACATTACAATCGTAATAAAGTCCTCGTTGATTTCGGACTGTGCGGGCCTACAATAATAGATGTTTACATAAGGGGCAAGCCTATGGTATCTTTTGCGTGCATGTGACTTCTTTGAGAGAGTGAGTGATTTTTCTTCATATGTATGAGTCCTTAAAATATATCTGATCATGTGATTTGGATGTGTGGACTGCTTACTCCTTATTTTATTGTGAGGGCACATGGTTTCACAAAAGATAGGTAACATTATTAGACCTCTCTGTTAGATTAAGTATTGAAGCCACGGGTGCATTATGACATTGAGTTAGTTTTCGAGGCTAGGATTGTTATAATCATGTTGCTCCTGGGTTGGATGTTTTGAAATTGGGCATGAGTATGGGAAGTGTTGACAGCATATGCTAGAGCTTAATTGTTACTATCAACCATGGTCATAGGTGTAGTGTGCTGTGAATGTGTGGCTTGTTGTGTCCTTGAAGCGGAAGTGTTTGGTTGGTTGTCTCAAGGGCGAGCAATATTTAAGTTTGGGGTGTTGATGTCGTGCTATAATTCCATATATTTTGACATTATTTACCCTACTTGCTTGTTGTTTGGATGCTAGTTTGTGCGACAGTTGCACTTAATAGAGCTTATTTCACGTGTAGGAATGATTAGGCATGAATTGGAGAAAAGTTGCACGGAATGACACCTCAGAGCTACAAAATGGAGCAATAAAAGAAGAAGTGCAAGGCAACAAACACAACAGTGCCATAGATAGTGCAAGGCATTGTCCAGGGCACTATCATTAGCGCCCTAGACAGTGCCTTGCGCAGAAACAACAGTGCCATAGACAGTGCAAGGCATTGTCCAGGGCACTATCATTAGCGCCCTAGACAGTGCCTTGCGCAGAAACAACAGTGCCATAGACAGTGCAAGGCATTGTCCAGGGCACTATCATTAGCGCCCTAGACAGTGCCTTGCGCAGAAACAACAGTGCCATAGACAGTGCAAGGCATTGTCCAGGGCACTATCATTAGCGCCCTAGACAGTGCCTTGCGCAGAAACAACAGTGCCATAGACAGTGCAAGGCATTGTCCAGGGCACTATCATTAGCGCCCTAGACAGTGCCTTGCGCAGAAACAACAGTGCCATAGACAGTGCAAGGCATTGTCCAGGGCACTGTCATTGGCGCCCCAGACAGTGCCTTGCGCCAAAATAATGGCGCCATAGACAGTGCCTCACGCCGACGATGCCATCCGAGCAAATTTTAATTCCTCATTAGTTTTGGACATGTAGAATTCGGCCCCTACCCTATAAATATCCCTTAAAGTTAGTTTTTTGAGGGAAAGACATCATTAGAGAGGGATCATTAGAGAGGGAGAGACATCATTAGAGAGGGAACCGACCTAAGGAGGCCAGAACACAGAAGGAGCAAGGCGGAGAATTCTTCTACGAGGTTTTCACTTTCTTCTTCCTATTTTCATTATTGGTTATGAGTTCTCGTATTATAGTTTTGCATACTATTATGAATAGCTAATTTGTTATCTAGGGTTTTGATGAAACCTTTTGTAGGATAAATTCTTGATACGTTTTGATATAATTAAGTCTTTGATTTTTTCTATTTGTCAACAATGCGCTTATTGAAGAGTTCTCAATTAACGATGCCTATTTATTATGTATTGCTTTAAAAAGAGTACATATTTAGGTGGTTGTTGAACGTCACTCCTAACGTATATGAGAGATCAATATGGCGGGTTTAAAAGTGAGATTAGAGATAACGAATCTTTGACGTGATCATAGTGAGCGGTGAAACAGTGCGAGCTAGCGTAATTCAAGAGAATATGACTAGTACATTATTGTAGTTGCTTGAGAGAGAATTACGATAAGTCGAATGCTCATGATCAGTAGAGGATACTTAGGCGATATATAGGAGATGTAGCGAGAAGGATTCCGACAATTGGGAAAATCATAACTCTAGGCCTCCTTAATCTTGTCCCCAAAACCTTAATATCTTTAGTTGTTAATTTACTATTTTAATTTGCTAGTTAATTAGTAAGAAAACATAATCTTGATATTTATAAATTAGGAGTTGTTCGAGCTTGTATTCTTAGTGATACTTAACAGTTACAGCAAAACCTTAGTTCTCTGTGGGATTCGACTCCGGACTTTTAGACCGGATTATATTTGCAGCGACCGCTTATCCTTTTTAGGACTAGAGTTGGGTGTGATCAGAATTCACCAGTTCTTGAGGAGTTTCTAGGTATGCACCTGTAACACACAAGACTACAAACGTTAGATTTTCAATATAATGAATTTCAAGTCGAGAAAGCTGACTAAACAACGAATTCTAGCGATTCTTCTAGCCGTAATTAATAACACCGTTAATTCCCCAGCAACGATGCCAAAATTTGATCACGCCCAACTATGCCTCCTAAGAGGTCTAATGCCCGTTGCAAATATAATCTCGTTTACAAGTCCGAAGTCAAATTTCACAGGGAATTAACCTACTAATTATAACCACTAGATTCGCATGAATTCAAATAATCGACCTTCAGAAATATTAAATAATGGTTTGAGTGTTTACTAACTAAAGGCAAGGTAATTAAACAAGGCAAATGTTATAAATAAGATTGGAAAGGCTTAGGGTTATGATTTTCCCTCTCGTCGGAATCCTCTCCGCCACGTCTCATATAAATTTGCCTAGATATTCTCTACCGATCGTGAGTACTTTGGGTGTCGTAGTTCTCTTCTGAGCAAATACAACAATTTACTAGACGTATTCTTCCGAACTACGCTAGCTGACACTAGTTTACTACTCACTAAGATCGCACGTTATTCCTAATCCCACCTTTAAACCCTCCGTATTGATTCCTCATATACGTTAGAAGTGATGTTGGTCAATAACTACCTAAATGTGTACCCTTTTTCAAGCAATACACACTAAATAGGCACAGTCAATTGAGGGCTCTTCAATCAACCACAATAATCATATAGTTGAACAAGTAGAGAAAAGTAAACGACAAATTCATATTAAACGCAGTGGAAAAGTCATCCTTCAAGAGGTTCCATCAAACCCTAGATGGGAAGGTTTAGCTACTCATAACCATACTAACAATCATGATAATAATTAAAAGCATTAAAATACAGATTAAGGAAGAATGGAAGAGAAAAACTCTTGCGGTTCGATGCTTCTAAGTGTTCCCGTCGCCTTTTTCCTCCCCAA
Source organism: Nicotiana otophora (assembly GCA_000715115.1). Classification (NCBI taxonomy): domain Eukaryota; kingdom Viridiplantae; phylum Streptophyta; class Magnoliopsida; order Solanales; family Solanaceae; genus Nicotiana; species Nicotiana otophora. The sequence continues at coordinate 3,820 of AWOL01S0024514.1, read as the reverse complement.
TAATGTTTAACCCTAAGAAATAGGTTTAGAACCCCTTTTATACATGTTGGGGACGTGTAGGGTCGAAACTACTAAGTCCTAGCCGAATTATGACGAAATCCGCCCTTAGCCGTCTCGCTTGGCGCCTGGCGCCAACCAGGACAGCGAAAATTTTTACTATTCTGCCTTTGGTGTTTTGGTTGGTGCCTGGCACCAACTTGGGCACCAAACTTATACTCCCTCCAAATGCTTCTGTTTTTACTTCACTTTGCATGCAAGCTTGCCAAATCACTTCAAATTGACTCCTACACATATAAACACCATTGTTAAGCTCGAGTCACAAATATTTATACCAAAATTAACAAGATTAAGGTATAATGCAAGGCAATTACATGCAAAAACATAGATTTATAGCCTAACATCAGCGATATACAATTATTATTATTATAAATTACAGAAGTCCAATCCAAACTATAGATAGGCTTTTTCACCTCAAAAAATAGATTCTATATTAAACAAAGTTATCATTTTATTATTTTCTAATATTTAAAATTTTAAAATCACCTACAAATTTTGGTTCAAAATATAGCAGTTGGATTTTACTTTAGTGGTAGTAACTTATTCTTTCTATTCTGTCGAACACAATTCATATAGTTATTAATTTTTATTGATTAAAATAATAAAATAATTTGTATTTTGTACGCGAGAAAGGAAAAAGGATTGTCTTATTTTAATTACTTGATAATGTTTATGTCTTATAGAATGAACTTGAAACATGACCAAAAAAACAAAAAGGCCGAATTTGAAATTAAATAGCTCTAAAAAACAAAAATTATGGCCCTTAAATCTTCAAAAGCTACGGAGGCGATGAAATTATAAAACTAGAACTATGTTTAAGTTGAATATATGGAATGATGATCGCGTTTCTTTTTTTATTAAGTTAGCTATATAGGTTCAACATTCGTCAAATTCATGAGTTTAAATTTTTATTTTATAAATCAAACACTATTTTAATATTATATATATATATATATATATATATATATATATACTAGTTATAGCGTACGTGCGTTGCACGTGTCAATAAACTAAAAATTACGTACAAGAGAAACAAATTATATAAAATAGCAATAGACGTTATAATAAATGCAACATTATTTATATGACAAAATAATGTTAACGTTGAGTCTGTTGCTGAATAAAGACAAAATAAAGATACTCAATATGCTAAATAGAATAGGTTTCTCCTTTGTTTCTCTCACTTATATGGATTAGATTTTTTTCCTTTTCAATAAACTAAAAATTATATACAAAAGAAACAAATTATATAAAATAGTAATAGACGTTATAATAAATGTAACATTTATTTATGTGACAAAATAATGTTAACATTGAGTCAGTTGCTGAATAAAGACAAAATAAAGATACTCAATATGTTAAATAAAATAGGTTTCTTCTTTGTTTCTTTCACTTATATGGATTAGATTTTTTTCCTTTTCCAATTCAAATATTTTATTTAGACAAATTTATCAAGAGGACTTCCAGTGGCATTGGGTTTCTACTATGTACACAATTACTTATGCACAGTAGGTTTCATAATCAAAACATGGAAATAGTAGAAAAAATTTCTAAATAATTCTAGTCTTTACGGGTAGGATCCCAAGTGATAATGGACATTTAGAAATAATAAAAAAACAGAAAAGAATCCTTTTAACTGATGAAAGGTAGAGGGATATAAAATAACCAATCAATATAATTTGCAAAAGAAATAAACACAATCACAGATAATTTAATCCACCAACCGATTATGTATAGTTTTTGAAGAGCATCAACTTATATAGATGACAACATAAAGATTTGTATAAATCAACCAAATAAAAAGTACCAAATATCAATGACTCTATTCTTAGTTCTCTCAAAATATTATTGCAAAAATCCAGGTGAATAGCATAATACACGTATCAATGCGAACTCAAATTCTTTGTTCTGCTTCTTCTATATACACGATGTTACGGAAAGAAAAATAAATTGGCTTAAAAAGAAAACCTGAAAACACACAAAGTTGGAGATTGAATGAATCTAGTAGCAGCTGCAACTTCGAACTACGATAAAGTTCATGAAGATTTTGGAATTGTAACTCCTTTTATAGAAGCATTTTCAAATATATAAAAAGTCGGATTCATAAACCAATATTGTTTTTTGTAGGACACTATTTGTAGGAGACCACCGAATGTGAAGAAGACTCCTATATGATTTGTACATTCTTACGATATTAACGGAATTTTTTTATTTTTTTCAAAATAGATATATATTATTAGTGTTTATATATAATTACAGTTTTATCCAATTTAAAATATATTTACAAAGCATAAAAAAGATGAACAACATTTCGATATGACCTTCGTACTTTTAATATAGTATATATATNCACTATTTTAATATTATATATATATATATATATATATATATATATATACTAGTTATAGCGTACGTGCGTTGCACGTGTCAATAAACTAAAAATTACGTACAAGAGAAACAAATTATATAAAATAGCAATAGACGTTATAATAAATGCAACATTATTTATATGACAAAATAATGTTAACGTTGAGTCTGTTGCTGAATAAAGACAAAATAAAGATACTCAATATGCTAAATAGAATAGGTTTCTCCTTTGTTTCTCTCACTTATATGGATTAGATTTTTTTCCTTTTCAATAAACTAAAAATTATATACAAAAGAAACAAATTATATAAAATAGTAATAGACGTTATAATAAATGTAACATTTATTTATGTGACAAAATAATGTTAACATTGAGTCAGTTGCTGAATAAAGACAAAATAAAGATACTCAATATGTTAAATAAAATAGGTTTCTTCTTTGTTTCTTTCACTTATATGGATTAGATTTTTTTCCTTTTCCAATTCAAATATTTTATTTAGACAAATTTATCAAGAGGACTTCCAGTGGCATTGGGTTTCTACTATGTACACAATTACTTATGCACAGTAGGTTTCATAATCAAAACATGGAAATAGTAGAAAAAATTTCTAAATAATTCTAGTCTTTACGGGTAGGATCCCAAGTGATAATGGACATTTAGAAATAATAAAAAAACAGAAAAGAATCCTTTTAACTGATGAAAGGTAGAGGGATATAAAATAACCAATCAATATAATTTGCAAAAGAAATAAACACAATCACAGATAATTTAATCCACCAACCGATTATGTATAGTTTTTGAAGAGCATCAACTTATATAGATGACAACATAAAGATTTGTATAAATCAACCAAATAAAAAGTACCAAATATCAATGACTCTATTCTTAGTTCTCTCAAAATATTATTGCAAAAATCCAGGTGAATAGCATAATACACGTATCAATGCGAACTCAAATTCTTTGTTCTGCTTCTTCTATATACACGATGTTACGGAAAGAAAAATAAATTGGCTTAAAAAGAAAACCTGAAAACACACAAAGTTGGAGATTGAATGAATCTAGTAGCAGCTGCAACTTCGAACTACGATAAAGTTCATGAAGATTTTGGAATTGTAACTCCTTTTATAGAAGCATTTTCAAATATATAAAAAGTCGGATTCATAAACCAATATTGTTTTTTGTAGGACACTATTTGTAGGAGACCACCGAATGTGAAGAAGACTCCTATATGATTTGTACATTCTTACGATATTAACGGAATTTTTTTATTTTTTTCAAAATAGATATATATTATTAGTGTTTATATATAATTACAGTTTTATCCAATTTAAAATATATTTACAAAGCATAAAAAAGATGAACAACATTTCGATATGACCTTCGTACTTTTAATAT
>AWOL01S0024512.1:34489-52084 GCA_000715115.1 Nicotiana otophora | reverse complement strand
GAGATTTTTTCATTCTGATATGTGAACCAGGATAAGTTGTATCCAATGTATATAAGTACCCCGATAATTTATTGTATGAATCGGCTGGTTCCCCCCTCAAGAAATTCACTGCCTTTTTTCTAGGATGCCACGCCAACATGTAACTAACATCGACACCAAAGTCTAATTTGGCATCATCGATTATATCCTTTAGCGTGTATTTTCTCTTATGATTAGTAAACTTGGACCTAATCATGCCCCCAATCAACCTATTGGTTGCTTGACGTTGCTCATACACATTATCCTTCAATGGACATGTATGCTTATCATTGAACTCCCTCACTTTGAACATTTGTGATTTGTTAATACTAGAAGCCTTAAATTTCTATTTACAATGCTCAGAAACACATAACAAGATATAGCTGCAAATATAATTTTAATACACATATAATCAGTTATGTATACACAACAACATAGAATCAGTTATGTAATAGCAGTAAAACCTAATGACATATGAATATAGTATATACAGTTCACAACAGGAAAATGATGAATAGAGTATATAAAACAGGGCATTACTCCTACAGCTGGGGCATTACTCCTATAGCTGATTCAGAACATACTTTTTTAACCACTAACACATAGCATTACTTTTTGAACAAAGTTATAAATACAGAAACTTACAATGAAATACAATATATATTACGAATACAATATATATGTTGTATTCATAATATACTGTTATGAATACCCAAACATACAATGAAATACAACTTATATTATGAAATTCTAATATATAATAGCAGTCAAACCTGATAGCATTTGACATATCAACCCGAAATTGAAACCTTGTAGCAATTGCATATTGCTCCATCACTGTCTTCAATGTCGCCTCTTCCTTGTATACTTGTCTAGCCATCACCTCTTTTTGATTAGTATTTGAAATAATCAAATTCTTTTCCGGTTCAAAAACATCAATTAGTTCACATGAGTTTAACGACGTAAGTGCAAGTGTATCAACTGTATGCACACCATATGTAGAGTCAAGTTGCATTAGATCACTTTGAATTACACTTTCTCCTTCTACAATTTCTTTATCCATTGTAGTTATACATAATGGATACATCCTGAATTCCATGTTTTCCCTTTTCAACTCTACGTACACCCTGAAACCTATGTCGTTGTGTATTTTCATTGACGTACAGTTTCCTGTCACTTCGTATTCAATTTTAGTTGATTTCGAACTCAAGTATATATCAAGTTGCTTCGAAATTGAAGCAACTAAATCATTGTACGAAGCAAACTCCTTTATCACTATCCCCTCTATCGAATAATCGACGTAACAATTTTCATTGTTTCACTTCTCAGAGTGATGAATTAACATTGTTAAGCTTGCTATATATTAAATTACTAATTCTTATGTGATTAGTTGTATCAATGTCGGACGGAAATCAATCCTATCAAGGTCGGTCGAACTAAAACTTTGAACACACTAAAAACATCACTCTCTCTGTAGCTCTGCAGATTGTGTTTTGTTGAAGTCGAATACAATGCTCTGTTTTTTGTTAAACGTCTGAGAAAATATGCTAATTATGGAATGATAATTAGGCGTGTTAGAATTGATTTTGTTGTGATCATTTAGGAGTAATACACGCTAATTTATTTCTCTAACGATCACAACAAAATCAATTCTAACACGCCTCTTTATCATTCCATAATTAGCATATTTTTTTAAACGTTTAACAAAAAATAGAGCATTGTATTCAGCTTCAACAAAACACAATCTGCATAGCTTCAGAAAGACATTGATTGTTTTTAGTATGTTCGAGGTTTTTGGTTCGACCGACCTTGATAGGATTGATTTCCGTTTGGCATTGATACAAGTATTCACATAAGCATTAGTAATTTAATTTACTAGATGGCAAGCTTAACGGTGTTAATTTTTCATTCTGGGAAGTGGAACAATGAAAATTGGTATGTGGATTATTCGATAGAGGGGAATATTAATAAAGGAGTATGCTTCGTACAGTGATTTAGTTGCTTCAATTTCGAAGCAACTTCATATAGACTTGAGTTCGAAGTCAATTAAAATTGAATACAAAGTGAAAAAATTGTACGCTTATGGAAATACATAACGACATGGGTTTCATGGTATATGTAGAGTTGAAAAGGGAGAACATGAAATTCGAGATGTATCCATTGCGTATAACTACAATGGATAAAGAAATTATAGAAGGAGGAAGTATAATTCAAAGTGACCTAATGCAACTCGACTCTACAAATGGTGTGCATACAACTGATATACTTGCACTTACGTCATTAAACTAATGGGAACCAATTGAGGTTTTCGAACCAGAAAGGGATTTGATTATTTCAAATACTAATCAAAAAGAGGTGATGGTTGGACAAGTATACAAAAATAAGGCGACATTGAAGTCGGTGATGGAGCAATATGCAATTGCTACAAGCTTCCAATTCCGGGTTGATAGGTCAAATGCTATCAGTTTTGACTGCTATTACATATTAGAACTTCATAAGTATATGTTGTATTTCATTGTATGTTTGTGTATTCATAACAATATATTATGAATACAACATATATTATGTTGTATTCGTAATATATGTTGTATTTCATTGTATGTTTCTGTATTTATAACTTTATGTTAGTAGTTGGAAAAGTATGCTCTGAATCAGCTGTAGGGCTAATGCCCCGACTGTAGGAGTAATGCCANGGAGTAATGCCCTGTTTTATATACTCTATTCATCATTTTCCTGTTGTGAACTGTATATACTATATTCATATGTCATNAATGCTCTGTTTTTTGTTAAACGTCTGAGAAAATATGCTAATTATGGAATGATAATTAGGCGTGTTAGAATTGATTTTGTTGTGATCATTTAGGAGTAATACACGCTAATTTATTTCTCTAACGATCACAACAAAATCAATTCTAACACGCCTCTTTATCATTCCATAATTAGCATATTTTTTTAAACGTTTAACAAAAAATAGAGCATTGTATTCAGCTTCAACAAAACACAATCTGCATAGCTTCAGAAAGACATTGATTGTTTTTAGTATGTTCGAGGTTTTTGGTTCGACCGACCTTGATAGGATTGATTTCCGTTTGGCATTGATACAAGTATTCACATAAGCATTAGTAATTTAATTTACTAGATGGCAAGCTTAACGGTGTTAATTTTTCATTCTGGGAAGTGGAACAATGAAAATTGGTATGTGGATTATTCGATAGAGGGGAATATTAATAAAGGAGTATGCTTCGTACAGTGATTTAGTTGCTTCAATTTCGAAGCAACTTCATATAGACTTGAGTTCGAAGTCAATTAAAATTGAATACAAAGTGAAAAAATTGTACGCTTATGGAAATACATAACGACATGGGTTTCATGGTATATGTAGAGTTGAAAAGGGAGAACATGAAATTCGAGATGTATCCATTGCGTATAACTACAATGGATAAAGAAATTATAGAAGGAGGAAGTATAATTCAAAGTGACCTAATGCAACTCGACTCTACAAATGGTGTGCATACAACTGATATACTTGCACTTACGTCATTAAACTAATGGGAACCAATTGAGGTTTTCGAACCAGAAAGGGATTTGATTATTTCAAATACTAATCAAAAAGAGGTGATGGTTGGACAAGTATACAAAAATAAGGCGACATTGAAGTCGGTGATGGAGCAATATGCAATTGCTACAAGCTTCCAATTCCGGGTTGATAGGTCAAATGCTATCAGTTTTGACTGCTATTACATATTAGAACTTCATAAGTATATGTTGTATTTCATTGTATGTTTGTGTATTCATAACAATATATTATGAATACAACATATATTATGTTGTATTCGTAATATATGTTGTATTTCATTGTATGTTTCTGTATTTATAACTTTATGTTAGTAGTTGGAAAAGTATGCTCTGAATCAGCTGTAGGGCTAATGCCCCGACTGTAGGAGTAATGCCATGTTTTATATACTCTATTCATCATTTTCCTGTTGTGAACTGTATATACTATATTCATATGTCATTAGGTTTTACTGCTATTACATAACTGATTCTATGTTGTTGTGTATACATAACTGATTATATGTGTATTAAAATTATATTTGCAGCTATATCTTGTTATGTGTTTCTGAGCATTGTAAATGGAGATTTAAGGCTTCTAGTATTAACAAATCACAAATATTCAAAGTGAGGGAGTTCAATGATAAGCATACATGTCCATTGAAGGATAATGTGTATGAGCAACGTCAAGCAACCAGTAGGTTGATTGGGGGCATGATTAGGTCCAAGTTTACTAATCATAAGAGAAAATACACGCCAAAGGATATAATCGATGATTCCAAATTGGACTTTGGTGTCGATGTTAGTTACATGTTGGCGTGGCGTCCTAGAAAAAAGGCAATGAATTTCTTGAGGGGGGAACCAACTGATTCATACAATAAATTACTGGGGTACTTATATACATTGGATACAACTTATCCTGGTTCACATATAAGAATGAAAAAATCTCCTAAAAATAAATTCATGTATTTGTATATATCTTTGTATGCTTTTATAAAGGGATTTGATTATTGTAGATGACAGCCACCTAAAATCAGCATACGTAGGTCATTCGTTTCGGCCAACACGTTGGATGATGCAGGTAAGTCAATTAACAACAAAAATAATACATACATGATACGCTAATACTCTTCGAATTATTTCATATTGCGATACTGATATTTTGTGTTTGTATGCAATTGTATTTACAGGACATATCATGTCACTAGTATATGGTGTAGTTGATTCAGAGATGTTTCTTGGTTGTGGTTCTTTGAGCAATTCAAGGAAGCTTATGTCGAACGGGAAAACATGTGCGTTGTTTCAGATTAGAATGAGAGCATCATCAAAGTTGTATCCTACCATACCACATTTTGCTTGTAGATGACATCTCTAGAACAACGTATTCAAAAAGAGTCATGAGAAGTTGAGTTGGGTATACTTTTAAATGGAAAAAACATACACCCAGGATGAATTTGATAGTCTAATAGAGAAGGTGGATATTCGGGTTAATGATTATTTGGAATTAGCTGGATACGAAAAGTGGGCTAGGTTGTATGCACATGTTAACCGGAGATTGATTATGACATCAAATATTGCTGAGTCAATCAATTCGATACTTGTATCAGCAAGAGATTTGCCAATCTATGACTTCCTAGAAGAAGTTAGGAAGATGTTTGGATGCTGGAATTATAGCAATCGAAAAGATTCTTCACATACATACACAACGTTTGGGAAAAAATATCAAGAGATTCTTACACTGAATGAGGCGTTGTCTACCCGTATGACTGTAAGTTTTCATTAGTTTGCTATATGTAGAAATCTGATATATGAATACATGCTGTAATTATTCTGAATAACTGCAAGCTCCCTAGCGGTTGGTTGAATGTTGTTGTATTGTATTTGAAAATAGCAACACATTCAATGTGAATCTCTATTTCTGTATTATGTTTGTTATTGTATATGTGCAGTCATGTATATAATTGTATATTGTATTCACATGTATTTTGTATTGATTTATAACAATGCATTCAATGTGAAGCTATTTTTTTTGTATTATGTATGTTATTGTATATGTGCAGTCATGTATGTTATATTCGAATGTATTTTGTATTGATTTATAACAATGTACTTAATTATATAAACATATGTTGTATGTAATGTTAGTCAGTTAAGTAAGAATAAATTATCATGTTTCCTCTTCGTGGAACATGCCGTTCATCACATAAGCAAATGGTGGCTGGTTATCAGCGGACTTCCAATTGAGTATTCTAGGAATCTTGTTATCAACTCGAAGTGCGATTTTGGGGTCGACATTTGAACAACACTCGTACAACCATACTTGCATAGTAAGAGGCATGCCAACAATCTTGTAATACTTTTTCTGGGAATCCATCTTCCGGCTAATAGATTTGAGAAAGGCAGTGAATGCCTCCTTACCCCAGGGGTAATCACAATATCTCCAGATCTCGACCAAGTCAAAATGTTGCCTTGGAATGGTTGTGCAATTCTTCTCGCTGGATAATATGAATGTATGTATGAAATATAACACATTTATTTTAACCGCATCTTCATCGTTGTCAAAGCCCTGTCTCTCGTCATTAAAGCATATTACTAAATCAGTTTTCTTCATAGTCTTTGCTATGCCAAAGTATGTCTCCCAGCTGTAGGAGTAATGCCTCGGGGCATTACTTCATAGTCATTATCATTTTATCACAGCACCTCGTGCCCGTATTTTATATCACAACTGCACGGACAATTCACGTGCCAAATATCCTCATTATTTACTCACGGCATCTCGTGCCCACATTACATTTTATAATCCGCCTGGCAATAGCCACAGACTCTCAAGTTAAATATAAATCAGATTGTTATTAATTTACCAACAACAAGACAAATTGCACAATGTATAAAAATAAACACAAGAAAATCACAACACCACATGAAAATCATCGGCACCACAACCTCACATCACCACATATCGTCCCTGACAATAGCCACCCGTATCGCTCCTATTGCCATCCTTATCGTTCCTATAACCACCCTTATCGCTCCGCCCAGACAATATTAATAGCCATCCTTATCGCTCCTATTGCCACCCTTATCGCTCCTATAGCCACCTTTATCGCTCCGCCCAGACAATATTCCAACAAACACAACAAACAATGAAATGTCACCCTTATACCCACATAATATTAACGGTGAAATGTCACCCTTATCTCCCCGAAATAATAACTCACAAAATACAACAATTTACACGAAAAATTATCACGGCAAGATAACAAAATTAATTCATATCACAATTTGCCCAATGGCCACAACCAAATTCCAAAGCTACAACCAAGTCAATTAATTTCACAACAAACAGCCAAAAGCTCCACACAGTGTGTACAACACCCAAAAACAATCAATAGAGATAGAAATTACTCAACATAAAGCAAAGTCTTTATTAAATTCAAATTTTCAATAATTATATAAACACCTCTTCTTAAGCTCATTTAATTAATTATTTGCAGAGAAAAAATCCATAATGAAATTAAATTCCAATAATTATCAAACCTACAAAGTCACAGAATTACATAAATAATCAAGTAACAATCACATCAAATTGTCATATAACAACAGATTCAAACAACAACAAGGATTTAGGCACGATAAATAGATGATTAAATATATACCAACAATTACTCAATTTATCACGCAATATGCTCAAGACTTTAACTCAATAAAATTTACACATATAAGCCGAGTATGTACTCGTCACCTCGCGTACACGGCTTCTCACATTTTACAAATAGCATATAAGGCTCGATGCCTAAGGGGTAATTCCCCCACTCGAGGTTAAACAAGACACTTACCTTTTTGAAGTTATGCTGATATTCCAAAATCGTTTTCTTGCTTGAATTGACTTCCGGACCACTCCATTCTATCCAAATTAATTGTATAACTTCATTAAAATTCATCGGAAATAATTTCGGATAATAATACGTCGACTTAAAAATTTATTGTAAAAGGTCAACAAAAGTCAATGTGGGACCCGCCCCTCGAAACCCGACATAATTTTGATGAAATCATAACACCCATTCCGATACGAGTTCAACCATACCAATTTTATCAAATTCCAATAACAAATCGACCTCCAAATCTTAAATTTGTGGTTTTTGAAGTTTCTACAATTTTTCTCAAATTTTCATCTCAAAGTACTAATTAAATGATGAAATCAGTGATATATTCATGTGTAATAACCAAATCCGAGTTAGAATCACTTACCCCAATGAATGTTTTGAAAAATTGACAAACAATCGCCACAAACCGAGCTCCCCAGGTCCAAAATGTGAAATAATACCCTAAACCCCGTTTATATAGTGCACCTCTGATCTCCCAATCGCGGCCCGCAAAAGTTTGAGCACGGCCGCGCCCTAGGTCCCGCGATCACGAAAAAATGGAGCGTCCGCGAAATTCTTGGGGCTACACTGTCAGGCTTTAGTATTTTGGCCATAACTTTCTCTACAGATGTCAAAATAATGAAAACTAGACACGAAGGGCTACAACTTTTGTTTTTTGAATCATCTCAAAATTCCTTGTAGATCAAAAGATATAGGATTCCGAAGTCGGACCAGCGGATTTGCAGAACTTCCAACCGCGGTCCGCAAAATTCTGCCGCGGTCCACGAAATTCCAAGTGAGGCCGCGAAATTCTGCTCGCACCTTTCCTTTGCATGAGCACCCCAAAATGCGCGGTCCGCTCCCCCTAAAGTGCCAGAACAATATTAGAGTGCTGAAATGTCCGGACTCGCTCAAAACTCACCCCGAATCTCATCCGGAACCTCCCAGACACAAACCTTATATGAATTTCAATCATAAAATACGCTACGGACCTGCTCGCGTACTTAAAACACTAAAAAGAGGTTGTCTTGACCCGATATTGACCATGGTCAAACTCCCAAATTTCTTAACTTTACTAATCTCTCAACCAATGATCCAAAAATACATCCAAGCCCCTCGGGACCTCAACCAAATATACCAACACGTCCCAAACTACAATATGAACTTAGTGGAGGCTTCAAATCTCGCCAAACAACGTCAAAATTACGAATAGCGCCTCTAATCGAATTATGAATTTCGAATCTCCCAACTTCTATGTTTTGCGCCGAAACATATCAAATCAATCCGAAATTACTTCAAATTTTGCACACAAGTCATAAATAATATAATATAGGTATTTAAATTTTCAGAATTGGATTTCGGTCCCAATATCAAAAAGTCAACTCTCCGGTCAACTCTTTTCTTTTAAGCTTCTTAGATAAGAATTGTTCTTTTAATTAAATTCTGAATCTTTCGAAAATCAAACTCGACCACACCCTCGGGTCATAATACTTATTAAAAAGTTGCTCGAAACCTTAAGTCACTGAACAGGGCGTTAATTCTTAAAACGACAAGTCGGGTCATTACATTCTCCACCTCTTAAACAAACATTCGTCCTCGAACGTTCTAAGAATTATTTTGAGGTTACCAAATTGATGATTTTACTTTTACACATATACTCACGTTTGATCCCCTATTACCACATTTGAGATAAGACCGACAACATCATCTCATTTGAGATTATTTCTTTTATCCATATTTGTAAACTTTAAGATCAATTTCTTACACTTCAAATATTTTCAAAAGGCCTGATTTTTTACATCAACGCACGGTATTAGTCTCAACTGGCTATAGTCACTCGTGCCTACACACACATCAACTTTCTTGATAGTCTTGAAGTACTTCAAAAATTTTCTGGGGTGTTACATTCTTCCCCGCTTAGGATCATTCGCCCTCAAACACATAACATAATTTATCTCTTCTTTCGCACATATCAATCTCCCAAATTTTTCTAACTCCCAAATTTTTCAGAAATTTCGGCAGAGTCTCCCCTGTAATTGGGCCTAATCACTTGCCAAAGTAACACCAAAACAACTCCTAACAACACATCCACAACCCAACAAAACACCATAATATATATATCAATAACATAATCTCAGCATTACGAGCACTGCATTATCACAATGATATCAGGACATGAAGCACATCATATGTATGCTCATCACCACATCTCTGGTCTTAAAAGTCGTTCATAATTAATTCTAGCATCATCAATTAATCTCATATTAAACCCCACCTCATTTTGAATTTTTACAATACTGACAACAGAATGTGAGGCATGAAGACCTCATAATTACTTACTCGGATTAATGAGTCACATCTAACGCCACCTGGGCGCTCACCTCGTAGGCTAAAACTCAATGTTTATAGCACAAAAACGGATGAATATGCACAGAAAATATACAAGAATTATCAAATAGGCCTAACATGCATGACTCCCTATTAATATTATTGTACAAATTAAATTTCACAAAGGGAGAATTTAAACTCATAAAATTTCACCACCAGGACCTCATCCTTATATAACTTCCACCACGGCTTGTAGCCCGGTTTAAATATTTCACATCATATATAAAATATGAGGATCTCGTCCTCAACTCCGAATCACAAGTATTTTACACATTGTGCCAGCTGAAATTTCAATTTCTTTTCTTTCTTCTTTTTAATAAATTTCGTAAATAGTTTTCATAACACATAACGAACCCTCATACCTGTAGGGCATATAATTCATAAAAATTAGAATCAATTATTGTGAAACACATTAAACCCACTGTAATGAATAATAAAAATTATTTTTGGACTTATAGCCCTCAATGGTGTACAAAAATAAAATAACAGACACATGCTCACATCTTTAAATCTCCCAACAGGGATAAACATATAAGTGGATCACAATTTACGAAGCTCACCCATAAGCGGAGCATAATAGGAGGACTCACCTCAGTATTCAGATATGAATCAGATTAAGGGAAAATATCCTTTTTATAACAAATCGGGATTATACCTGTAACGACACCATCTGGTGTATCGGCCTTAGCCAAATCATAGCGATTATATCAACGGGTCGGGCCTCCATCTCTTAGGCGCCCTCTACCCGTCTGTCCTCTACCCCTAACTGGTTGTGTACGGGGAGTAGTAACTACATTGGGGTCCATAGCCTCAATGTTCTGATAAAATCCACCCCTCCCAAGTCTGGGACATCTCTCATAGTGTGCCTAGTGTCACCACACTCATAACAGCCCCTCTGAGGACGCGATTGCTCATACTGAGTCTGTACCGAATAACCGGAATAACAATTATAGGAATCCCGTATCGGTGGTGCATTGTAAGAACTTACTGGAGCACTCCGAGTAATCTGATGTGCGGACTGAGTTGGCCGACTACTCGAGCCTCCGCTATAATGGGTCCTAGCTGAAGAGTAACATCCACTGAACCCTCCAGATCTTTGAGACTTTTTGGCCTCCTTAGACTCTCTTTCCTCTCCTAAAACATCCTCAATCTTCCTTGCAATCTCCATTACTTGTTGAAATGGAGTATCGTTTTGCAACTCTCGAGCCATGCATATTTTAATATCATAATCGAGCCCCTCAATGAATCTGCGGACCCGCTCCCTGATTGTAGGAACCAAGATCGGTGCATGACAGGCTAACTCACTGAATGTGATAACATATTCTGACACTGTCATAGTGCCCTGACGCAACCGTTCAAACTCTGCGCGCCACGCATCTCTGAGAGTCTGGGGAACAAACTCTTTCAAGAACATTTAGGAAAATGGAGCCCAAGTTGATGGTGTGGCATCGGCTGGTCTGCCTTCTTCATAGATTTACCACCACCGATACGCTGCGCCTGATAGTTAAAATATAGTAAAGGCAACTCTGCTCACCTCCACAATACCCATGGTGCGGGGAATACAGTAACAATTTTCTAGAAATTCTTGTGCATCCTCTGTAGTTGTGCCACTGAAAGTAGGTGGACTATACCTCTTAAACCTTTCAAGTCTCTTTTGTTCTTCTTCTGATGCCTTGGGCCTGACCTCAAGCCGAACCGGAATAACAGGTTGTACTGGTATTGCACCCGGAACCTGACCAACGTGAACCTGCTGCCCTGGAGTTGTGGTAGGAGTCTGAGCTACTCCCCCAATCTGCAAAATATTTGGTGCAACAGAGATCAATCCCGCCTCAGTTAATATACCAAACATACTCAGGAAATATGCCAAAGTATTCTGAAGTCTGGGGGTAACAACAAGTGCTTCTGGTACCTGTCTCCCAAGTGGAGCTACTGGTGGCTCCTCAACTGTTGCTCTAATAGGTGTTCCAGTCGCGGAACACGCCCTTCCTCGACCTCTGCCTCGGCCTCTACCTCGGCCCCGACCTCTTGTAGCCCTAACAGTATGTGCGGATGCCTTCTCAACTAACCCGGTAGCACGTGTCCTCACCATCTGTGAAAGAATATAGATACAAAGGCACAAATTATACAATCAACAAATCCACACGACAGGAATGAAAGAAGTGAAAATTTCCTAACAGTTCTGTAGCCTCTCGAAGATAAATATAGACATCTCCGAACTGATCCACAAGACTCTACTAGACTCATTCGTGACTCGTAGGACCTATGAACCTAGAGCTCTGATACCAACTTGTCACGACCCAAAATCCCACTACAGGCATCGTGATGGCACCTAGTCTCTAAGACTAGGTAAGCCAATTTCAATTACATTTTGAAGCCATTTATTTTTATAAGTAACCAAAACTAACAGCGGAACGAATATGAATGTACGACCTCCCAAGACTGGTAGTACTGAGTCACAAACTCTAACTGAATACATGGAATGATCACGAGGGCCGAATATACAATACTGTTTGATTAAAAACTAACATTACAAAGAAATAAAAAGACCCCAAGGGACTGCGACGACCAAACAGCTCTACCTTGAATTCTTACAATCCCGCTTTAACTCTTCTCAAGTCCAATATCTCCAATACTTGGCGCTGCACAAAAATGTGCAGAAGTGTAGTATGAGTACACCACGGTCGGTACCCAGTAAGTATCAAGACTAACATCAGTGGAGTAGAGATGAGGTACAGTCAAGACACTCACTAGTCTAATAGCATGTGCAATATAATATACAAAATAATAGGAAGCAGATAACAATAAGGGCAACATAAATCAACCAGTAATATGCACGGCAGACAATAAGAATACCATTAATATCGCTCAACAATTAATAAATACAATTACACACAATAAATCAAATCCTTCAAATAAATGTCTTTCACATATAATTCTTTCAAATAACTCTCTTCCAAATATAATTTTCTCAAATAATTACCCTTCAAATATAATTCTTTCATATAATACCTTTTACATAAAAATCCTTTCAAATAAATATTTTGAATATAATTCTTTCAATTAAAAAGTCACTATGTGACACCTCGTTTCATAATCATAAAAATACGGGTCTCAGCCCATTTCTATATTTTTCGTAAACACGGGTCTCAACCCATTTTTCATATTTTTACGGCACCTCGTGCCTATAACTAAATCATCATATTTTCCCAGATCTCGTGCCATCATTTCATATCACAACTGCATGTGCAGTTCATGTGTCAAATATCATTATCATTTCATCACAGCACCTCGTGCCCACATTTCATATCACAACTGCATGGACAATTCACGCGCCAAATATCCTCATTATTTACTCACAGCACCTCGTGCCCACATTACATTTTATAATCCGCCTGGCAATAGCCACAATCTCTCAATTTCAACATAAATCAGATTGTTATCAATTTACCAACAACAAGACAAATTGCACAAGGTATAAAAATAAATACAAAAAAATCACAACATCACATGAAAATCATCAACATCACAACCCCACATCATCACATATCGTCCCTGACAATAACCACCCTTATCGCTCTTATTGCCACCCTTATCGCTCCGTCCAGACAATATTAATAACCTCCCTTATCGCTCCTATTTCCACCCTTATTGCTCTGCCCAGACAATATTCCAACAAAAACAATAACAGTGAAATGTCACCCTTATACCCACATAATATTAACGGTGAAATGCCACCCTCATCTCCCCGAAATAATAACTCACAAAACACAACAATTTACACGGAAAATTATCACCGCAACATAACAAAATCAATTCATATCACAATTTGTCCAATGGCCACAACCAAATTCCAAAGCTACAACCAAGTCAATTAATTTCACAATAAATAGCCAAAAGCTCCACATAATGTGTACAACACCCAAAAGTAATCAATAGAGATAGAAATTACTCAACATAAAGCAAAGTCTTCATTAAATTTAATTTTTCAATAATTATATAAACGCCTCTTCTTAAGCTCATTTAATTAATTATTTACATAGGGAATATCCATAATGAAATTAAATTCCAATAATTATCTGTCACGACACGAATTTTTCCACCGACGGGACCGTGATGGCGCCTAGCATTTCACTTGCTAGGCAAGCCAACGTTAGAGAATCATTAAACCAATTCCTTATTTCCATTCAGTAATGAACAATAATTAACTAAGATAAAATATAATAAGTGCAGAATATCATAAAACTGTATTAATTACTACTACCTGTATCTGGAGTCACAATTCACGAGCATTCTAGAATTTACTACAAGTAATAATCTGAAAGAAATACAACTGTCTGAATGAAAGAAACAGTAGAACAGAAAAGATAGGCGGGGACTTCAAGGTCTATGAACGTCGACAGATCTATCTTAAGTCTCCGGACATCGGACCAATAGCAAAATCTCGATCAACCCGAACCAGTATCAAAGTCTGCACAGAAAGTACAGAATGCAACATCAGTACAACCGATCCCATGTACTGGTAAGTGTCGAGCCTAACCTCGGCGAAGTAGTGCCGAGGCTAGGACAAGACACTCACATATAACATGAACAGTATAATCATGCTAGTGGCAACAAAAGTAAATAAAGAAATAACGCAGAAATAATGGAAAGGAAACATACATTGGGGGAATACAACTTAAAGAGTGAGAATAATGAAAATTCTTAAACAAATTGAGCAATTAAAACAGCAAGGAAAACTACACGGCATCACCCTTCGTGCTTTTACTCTCAACCTCACCAAATAAATAAATAGAACGGCACGACATCACTCTTCGTGCATTAAACCTCTCGTAATATATACGGCATCACCCTACGTGCTTTAAACCTCTCATAATATACATGGCATCACCCTTCGTGCTTTAAGCCTCTCATAATATACACAACATCACCCTTCGTGCTTTACACTCTTCCTCACAATATAAATAATGCATGCACGGCATCACCCTTCGTGTTTTACACTCTTTCTCACCATATAAATAAATCATGCACGGCATCACCCTTCGTGTTTTACACTCTTCCTCACAATTCACAGAATCAATAACAACGGATAGAGAGGAGTTTCACAAAGAAATTAATATTTCATCAATGATTACTTTTACAATTTAACATCTCAACCTCTAATCAATATTCACAATTTTATCAACCTTGGTGGAACTGGATACAAGTCTCCCAACATTTCAACAATAACAATAAGCATGGGTAACAAGATTTAAGACTACAAATTTGCAAGAATGGAATTTCACTCGCATGCTATGACTCGACCACAACGCATAGATGCTCGTCACCTCAACTATACATCGTATTCAACAACAAAACACATAGCAATTACTCACACAATACCTATTCCCTTATGCCAAAGTTAGATACAATACTTACCTCGCTCCGAAGGATACTTAATTCTCAATCACAGCTTTCACTTTGGAATTCACCTCCAAACCATTCTTATCTATTCAAAAATGACTGGATAATATCAAATATTGTTTAAGAAATCAATTATATTGCATAAATTAAATTTCCTAAATTTTCCTCCAAAAAGTTGAAAAATCGACTCGGGCCCTCTTGGTCAAAACTCGAGGTTCAGACCAAAATCCTTTTACCCATTCACCCCCGAGCCCGAATATGTAATTATTTTTGGAATCCGACCTCAAATTGAGGTCTAAATCCTAAAATTTCAAAATTCCTAGGTTCTATCCAAAAATCCTAATTTCACCATAACAATTCTAGATTCTAGGTTGAAATCTTATTATAAGATGTAAAAGATTGAAAGAAAAGAGTTAGGAATCACTTGCCTATGATTTGGGAAAGATTTGGTCTTTGAAAAATCGCCTCTTAAGGTTTAGGGTTTTGAAAATATGAAGAATGAATGAAATATCCCGTCTAAGCCCCTTTTACTCAGCTGTAGGTGTCGCAATTGCGACCTGAGCTTCACAAATGCGAAGCTCGCAAATGCGAAGCTCGTAAATGCGAAGGAACAATCGCAATTGCGATGCCCTTCACAATCCCGCTGCCTTCGCAAATGCGAGGAAAGTGTCGCATTTGCGACCACTGAACCTCGCAAATGCGAGTAGATGTTCGCATTTGCGAACCTTCCCTTCCCAGACTCCCTTCGCAATAGCGAAGGTAACCTCACAAATGCGAGAACTGCTGGCCCAGGCTTCTGATCGCAATTATGATGAAAGCCTCGCAATTGCAGACCCTTTTATGTTCGCATTTGCGATGCTTGATCTCGCAATTGCGAGATCAGAGGCCTGGAACAGGTTCAGTTATACCAGAAAAATTTTCAAAGTTCAAAACATCCTGTGGCCTATCTGAAACTCACCCGAGCCCTCGGGGCTCCAAACATGCACACAAGTCGAAAAACATCATACGAACTTGCTCGCATGATAAAATCACCAAAATAACACCTAAAACTATGAATTTAGCACCAAATCAAATGAAATTCTCAAGAACACTTTGAAATTCATATCTTCTCAAACTAGACGTCTGAATCACATCAAATAAACTCTGTTTCTCACCAAATTTCACAGACAAGTCTTAAATATCATAATGAACCTATACCAGGCTCCGGAACCAAAATACGAACCTGATACTAATAATGTCAAATATCAATCAATTCTTAAAAACAAATAATTTCAGACTTTTAATTTTCATCAAAAATTCATAACTCAAGCTAGGGACCTCCGAATTCAATTTCGGGCATACGCCTAGGTCCCATAATTCGATACGGACCTACCGAGACACTCAAAATATGGATCCGGATCCGTTTACTAAAAATATTGATCGAAGTCAACTAAAATCAACTTTTAAGGCATAAATTCTTATTTTTTTTCAATTTTCAACATAAAAACTTTCCGGAAACCTGTCCTGACTGTGCATGCAAATCGAGGAGGGTAAAATGAGATTTTAAGGCTTAAGAGCGCAGATTCGAGTTTTAAAACATAAGATGACCTTTTGGGTCATCACATTCTCCACCTCTAAAATAACCGTTTGTCCACGAACGAACATAGAAAAGTACTTGGACTAGTGAAAAGGTGGGGATATCTACTTTGCATATCGAACTCGGATTCCCAAGTAGCTGCCTAAATAGGCTGACCTCTCCACTGCACTCGAACTGAAGGGTAACTCTTTGATCTCAACTAGCGAACTTGCCGGGCTAGAATTTCCACCGGCTCCTTCTAGTAAGTCAAATCCTTGTCCAACTGGATAGAGCTGAAATATAACACATGGGACAGATCGCCTTGATACTTTCGAAGCATGGATACATGGAATACCAGATGAAAAACCGCTAAACTAGGTGGAAACGCAAGCTTGTAAGCTACCTCCCCCACTCTCTCGAGGATCTCAAATGGCCCGATGTACCTAGGGCTCAACTTGCCCTTCTTCCCAAATCTCATAACACCCTTCATGGGCGATACCCGGAGTAATACCCTCTCCCCGACCATGAATGCCACATCACGAACTCTACGGTATGCATAACTCTTTTCCTGGACTGAGCTGTACAAAGTCGATCCTGTATAATCTTGACCTTGTCCAAGGCCTCATGAACTAAATCTGTACCCAATAGCCAAGCCTCTCCCGGTTCAAACCAACCAGCTGGCGATCGGCATCGCCTTCCGAATAATGCCTTATATGAAGCCATCTGAATGCTCGACTGGTAGCTATTATGATAAGCAAACTCCGCAAGTGGCAAGAAATGATCCCAAGAACCTCCAAAGTCTATAACACAAGCGCGAAA
>AWOL01S0024512.1:9203-30530 GCA_000715115.1 Nicotiana otophora | reverse complement strand
CACACACATTATTCACTGGGTGATCTCTTTATACGTCCGCATCTTCAGTCGAAATCACACGTTGAGGCAATGTTTGAGCATCTCTGGCTCCGTCGTAGTTCATCTGCGGCATCACGAATCGTCGACGCACAACTGATACAGAGTGCGCAATGTCATACACGAGTAGATACAAAGGAATGTGAGATATAGGTTTCAAGCAAAATCAATGTCGCGCGATAAGGAATGAAAGATGTGATATTGTTCCTAAACTTCATAGCCTCTGAGAGATAAGTACAGACGTCTCCGTACCGATCCTTCATACTCTACTAAGCTTGCTCGTGACTCATGAGACCTATGTAACCTAGGGATCTGATACCAACTGTCACGACTCGAAATTTCCCACTGACGGGACCGTAATGACGCCTAATATTTCACTTGCTAGGTAAGCCAACGTTAGAGAATAATTAAACTAATTCCTTATTTTCATTCAGTAATTAACAATAATTAACTAAGATGAAATATAATAAGTGCGAAATATCATAAAACTGTAATAATTACTACCACCCGTATCTGGAGTCACAATTCATGAGCATTCTAGAATTTAATACAAGTAATAATCTGAAAAAAATACAACTGTCTGAATGAAAGAAACATTAGAACAGAAAAGATAGGCGGGAACTTCAAGGTTTGTGAATGCCGACAGATCTACCTTGAGTCTTCAGATAGCAGACCAATAGCAAAATCTCGATCAACTCGAACTGGTATCAAAGTCCACACAGAAAGTGCAGAGTGCAGCATCACTACAACCGACCCCATGTACTGGTAAGTGTCGAGCCTAACATCGACGAAGTAGTGACGAGGCTAGGACAAGATACCTACGTATAACCTGAACAGTATAATCATGCTAGTGGCAACAAAAATAAATAAAGAAATAACGCAAAAATAATGGGAAGGGAACATACAGTGGGAGAATACAACATAAAGAGTGAGAATAATGAAAAGACAGAATTAAACCGAAAATCCTTAAACGAATTGAGCAATTAAAACAACAAGGAAAACTGCATGGCATCACCCTTAGTGTTTTTACTCTCAACCTCACCAAATAAATAAATAGAATGTCACGACATCGCCCTTCATGTATTAAACCTCTCATAATATACACGGCATCACCCTTCGTGCTTTAAACCTCTCATAATATATACAGCATCACTCTTCGTACTTTAAACCTCTCATAATATACACTGCATCACCCTTCGTGCTTTACACTCTTCCTCACAATATAAATAATGCATGCACGTCATCACCCTTCATGCTTTACACTCTTCCTCACCATATAAATAAATCACGCACGACATCACCCTTTCGTGCTTTACACTCTTCCTCACAATTCATAGAATTAATAACAACGGATAGAGAGAAGTTTCACAAAGAAATCAATATTTCATCAATGATTACTTTCATAATTTAACATCTGAACCTCGAACCAATATTCACAATTTTATCAACCTTGGTGGAACCGAATACAAGTCTCCCACTATTTCAACAACAACAATAAGCATGGATAACAAGATTTAAGCCTACAAATTTACAAGAATGGAATTTCACTCGCATGCTATGACTCGACCACAACACATAGATGCTCGTCACCTCAACTATACATCGTATTCAATGGCAAAACATGTAGCAATTACTCACATAATACCTATTCCCTCAAGCCAAAGTTAGAGAAAACACTTACTTCGCTCCGAAGGCCACTTAATTCTAAAATTACAGCTTTCTCTTTGGAATTCACCTCCAAACCACTCTTATCTATTCAAAAATGACTCAATAATATAAAATATTGTTTAAGAAATCAATTATATTGCATAAATTAAATTTTCCAAATTTTTCTCTAAAAAGTTGAAAAATCGACCTCAAAACCCGAGGTTCAGACCAAAATCCTCTTACCCATTCACACCCGAGCCCGAATATATAATTAGTTTTGGAATCCGACCTCAAATTGAGGTCTAAATCCTCAAATTTTGAAATTCCTAAGTTCTACCCAAAAATCCTAATTTCACCATAAAAATTCTAGATTCTAGGTTTAAATCTTGTTGTAAGATGTAAAAGATTGAAAGAAAAGAGTTAGGAATCACTTACCAGATTTGGTCTTTGGAAAATCGCCTCTTAAGGTTTAAGGTTTTGAAAATATGAAGAATGAATGAAACATCCCGTCTAAGCCCCTTTTACTCGCCTGTAAGTATCGCAATTGCGACCTGAGCTTCGCAAATGCGAAGGAACAATCGCAATTGTGATGCCCTTCACAATCCCGCTGCCTTCGCAAATGTGAGGAAAGTGTCGCATTTGCGACCACTGAACCTCACAAATGCGAGTAGATGTTCGCATTTGCGAACCTGCCCTTCCCAAACTCCCTTTGCAATGGCGAAGTTAACCTCGCAAATGCGAGAACTGCTGGACCATGCTTCTGATTGCAATTGCGATGAAAGCCTTACAATTGCGGACCCTGTTATGTTCGCATTTGCGATGCCTGATCTCGCAATTGCGAGATCAGAGGCCTGGAACAGGTTCAGTCATACCAGAAAATTTTTCTATGTTCAAAACATCCCGTAGCCTATCTGAAACTCACCCGAGTCCTCGGGGCTCCAAACCAAACATGCACATAAGTGTAAAACACCATATGAACTTTCTCGCTCGATCCAATCACCAAAATAACACTTAGAACTACGAATTTAGCACCAAATCAAATGAAATTCTCAAAAACACTTTAAAATTTATATATTCCCAACTTGACGTCCGAATCACGTCAAATAAACTCTGTTTCTCACCAAATTTCACAGACAAGTCTTAAATATCATAATGAACCTGTACCGGGATTTGAAACTAAAACCCAGACCTGATACTAACAATGCCAAATATCAATCAATTCTTAGAAATAAATAATTTTCAGACTTTTAATTTTCATCAAAAATTCATAACTCAAACTAGGGACCTCCGAATTCAATTTCGGATATATGCCCAGGTCCCATAATTCGATACGGACCTACGGGGACTGTCAAAATATGGATCCGGGCCTGTTTACCAAAAATATTGTCCAAAGTCAACTAAAATCAACTTTTAAGTCATAAATTCTTATTTTTATCAATTTTCAACATAAAAGCCTTCCTAAAATCTGTTCGGGTTGCGCACGCAAATTGAGGAGGGTAAAAATGAGATTTTAAGGCTTAAGAGTGCAGATTCGAGTTCTAAAACATAAAATGACCTTTTGGGTCATCACATTATCAAACCTACAAAGTCACAGAATTACATAAAAAATCAAGTAACAATCACATCAAATTGTCATATAACTACAGATTCAACAACACCAAGGATTTAGGTACAACAAATAGATGATTAAATATATACCAATAATTACCCAATTTACCACACAATATGCTCAAGACATTTACTCAATAAAATTTACACATATAAGCCGAATATGTACTCGTCACCTCGCGTACACGACTTTTCACATTTCACAAATGACACATAAGACTCGATGCCTAAGGGGTAATTCCCCCACTCGAGGTTAAGCAAGACACATACCTTTTTGAAGTTATGACGATATTCTAAAATCGCTTTCTTGCTTGAATTGACTTCCGGACCGCTCCATTCTATCCAAATTAATTGTATAACTTCACTAAAATTCATCGGAAACAATTCCGGATAATAATACCCTTATCCAAATACCAACAAATATATTGGGTAATAATATCAATAAAGTTATATCTTAAATTGGTATGGTTGACTTTATTAAAATTCATCGTTTAATTGGATAAACAATTCCGTTTATGAAGTTTCTACAATTTTTCCCAAATTTTCATCTCAAAGTACTAATTAAATGATGAAATCAGTGATATATTCATGTATAATAACCAAATCCGAGTTAGAATCACTTACCCCGATGAATTTCTTGAAAAATTGATGAAACATCGCCACAAACCGAGCTCCCTAGGTCCAAAATTTGAAACAATACCCTAAACCCCGTTTATATAGTGCACCTCTGATCTCCCACTTCGCGGTCCGCAAAATTTTGAGCGTCGTCGCATCCCGGATCCCACGATTGCGAAAAACTGATACGTCCGCAAAATTCTTAGGGTTGCGCTGCCAGGCTTTAGTATTATGCCATAACTTTCTCTACACATGTCTAAATGATGTCCTCTTTACCTTTCTGGATATTAGACATGAAGGGCTACAACTTTCGTTTTTTGAATCATCTCAAAATTTCTTGTAGATCAAAAGATATAGGCTTCCGAAGTCGGACCAGCGGATCTGCAGAACCTCTAACCGCGGTCCGCAAAATTCTGCCACGGTCCACGAAATTCTGCTCGCGCCTCTCCTTTGCCTCAACACCCCAAAATGTGCGATCCGCGCCCCCAAAAGCGCCATAACAATATTAGAGTGCCGAAAAATCCGGACTCGCTCAAAACTCACCCCGAATCTCATCCTGAACCTCCTGGACACAAACCATATATGAATTTCAATCAAAGAACACGCTACGGACCTGCTCGCGCACTTAAAACACTAAAAAGAGGCCGTCTTGACCCGATATTGACCATGGTCAAACTCTCAAATTTCTTAACTTTACTATTCTCTCAACCAATGATCCAAAATTACACCCAAGCCCCTCGGGACCTCAACCAAATATACCAACACGTCCCAAAATACAATACGAACTTAGTGGAGGCTTCAAATCTCGTCAAACAACGTCAAAATTATGAATAGCGCCTCTAATCGAATTATGAGTTTTTGAATCTCCCAACTTCTATGTTTTGCACTGAAACATATCAAATCAATCCGGAATTACTTTAAATTTTGCACACAAGTCATAAATGACATAATGTAGGTATTCGAATTTTCAGAATCGGATTTCGGTCCCAATATCAAAAAGTCAACTATTCGGTCAACTCTTTTCTTTTAAGCTTCTTAAATAAGAATTGTTCTTTTAATTAAATTCCGAATTTTCCGAAAATCAAACTCGACCACACTCTCGGGTCATAATACTTATTACAAAGTTGCTCGAGACCTTAATTCACTGAACGGGACATTAATTCTTAAAACGACAAGTCGGGTCGTTACATTTGTGGACTAAGCTTTTCTGTGAGGTTGGAGATTATGTCGGTGTTAGTGTAGGAACATATAAGCGGCGATGAAGTAGGCAGGTGTTTAACTAAAATTTTATTTCCTGCATACAAGTACCACAAAAAAGTAAATTCAACTAGGTTTGGTACAATACTTTGGTTATGTTTAAAATAAGTGGTTTTTGACTTCGAATACAGATAAATACCTGTATATATGAATACATTATTTTCATTGTATCCCAATACGGTACAGACAAAATACAAGCTTGAATCATGACAATATGATACAGAATGTTGGTGTTTTAAAAATTTTTGTTTTTTTCTGAATTCAAACACATAAATACAACTAAATACAAAAAAGGCAAAACCCTATACGAACTAAATTTATTGTATGAGGACAAAACAAACAGAAATACATGTATATTGGAAGGAGACATGTTATAGGAATACACAAAATACATGTATGGAAAAAAAATTACTTCACCTTGTCCTTCCGTGTTTTTGAGCTACTTCCTTTGGCGACCTGTTTTCCCTTGCTCCCAGAAGCAATATCGCTAATTTTTCTTCTCTTTTCCATATTTGTGTTGTGTACTGAAATATTAACAACTGTGGTTCTTTTCAAGGATTTCGCATCTTCAACTTGTTTCACAGGGTCATTGCGTAGTTCAGTTCGCCTCTCGGCTTCCATGGTTGCTGCAGAACCTGCAAATACAGCTTCCTCTTGAGTGATTCACACATCGAAATATGGCCCTTCAAAATTGATGGCTTTAGTGGGTATACTTCGTGTAACCTTTTTTGAGGTTCTTGAATGAGCCGTTAAAGATGGAAATTGAAGTTTCTTCCTCAAAACCCAATAATGGCGAAAATTAAAAAGGAGAGTGAAGAGAAAAAGAAGAACGACAGAGTAGTAAGAAAGAATCAGCCATGTGCTTTACCAATTAGTAATGAACCACGATTTTTCATTTTGAGAAATTTGCTCCTAAAATCTTGCTGAGAGAGAGAGAAAGATCGTGTGCTAACTGGAAGAGAGAGAGAGAGAAAGAACATAATTGGCGTATTTCACGTCTCAACGGTAGTGTATATAATAAATATATATTTTGCTATAAAATTTAAAAGATAATTATAGGTAATAATATTTTAAAGTTATTTTGGTTTATAATAAATATGATGTAATAGTTTGCTACACACACTCACGAGGGACTGAGAAGTTGACGAACTAGAGAACTGAAAATTACAATAAATTTGTCAACTAAGAAAGACCGGAAGTCCATGCGAGCCGGGTTGATATTAACCAAATGAGGTAAAATTTCATTTCAACAATCTGTTAGGTATGTTGTACATATTTGAAAATAAGCCCAATAGTAGTGGGCTCTTAAGTACTGATCCAGCAGAAATCTAAACCCTTATATAGTTTCAACACAGTTGCCTTCAAAACCCCTCTCAAAAACCCTAGTCTCGTCCCCCTCCCTGTTCTCTCTGTCCTGCGCCAACCATGGAAATCGACAATCCTCCTCCGACAGAGAAACCGGTGACAACACTACCGGCAAAGCCCAATTTCCAACCTCTAAAAGCCCACGAAATCTCCGACGGCCAAGTTCAGTTCCGGAAAGTCACAGTCCCACAGCACCGCTACACTCCGTTAAAAAAAGCCTGGCTTGAAATCTACAATCCAATCTACGAGCAGATGAAAATCGACATCCGAATGAACCTCAAAAAACGTCGGGTTGAGCTCAAAACCCGACCCGACACGCCCGACATCAGCAACCTCCAAAAATCCGCCGACTTCGTTCACGCTTTCATGCTAGGGTTTGACACGTGTGATGCCGTAGCATTGCTTCGTCTCGACGAGTTGTACGTTGATTCGTTTGAGATTAAGGATGTGAAGACGCTGCGTGGCGAGCATTTGTCTAGGGCTATTGGGAGATTGTCGGGGAAAGGAGGGAAGACGAAATTTGCTATAGAGAATGCGACGAAGACGAGAATTGTGATTGCGGATACTAAGATACATATATTGGGATCGTTTACGAATATTAAAATTGCTAGGGATTCGCTTTGTAGCCTTATTATGGGGTCTCCTGCTGGTAAGGTTTATTCTAAGCTTCGATCTGTTACTGCCCGATTGAATGAGATGTTTTAATTTTTGTTTTTTTAATTATAGATTTGCAATGTTTAAGTGTATTAAAATTTTGAGCTGATTGGAAAATTTTGGCTGAGATATGTATTGTGACTGTTATTTGTGGTCTTTAAATTTATGCAATTTTAGTAGTGGAATATAATATATTGTATTTGGTTTAGCTTGGCTTAATGAATTGGTTTGGATCTTTTGAGCAATCGGTTGTTTAAATTGTTAAATGTATTTGATCATTCCTTAAGCTATGTGTATTATTTACTCTTGGAATTGGACTTTACATCGACTGTATAGAATTGGCGAGATATAGAATTGTTTATATTGAGTTTTAGATATAATTGGAGCGGTGAGACTCTAGTTGGTTCGCTTCTCTGATCCTTTATTAAAGAGGTAAATAGCAATATTTGACTAAGTTACATCTTGCAAAAGGTATTTTCTTAGAATTCAAAGTGAATATTTGGGTTTCCTCTAGAAATCATCGTGTTTTCATTTTAGCTTCTTGGTTCCTGCTTTAGCTCCAGTCATTCAGCAGGAGTCTCAATTGAAGAACATCTATTAATCCCATTGATTTTTATGATCATGGACTTGTAAAGCGGGGAATTAGGAAAGGGGAGCTATCATAAATAACTTTTGAAAGTTTTAATTATTTGAGACTGCTGCTTTCAGATTTATGCCATTTTTTGCATGACTTTTTGCCTTATGGTTGCATTTCTTGTATGTCAAACCATTCTAAGTGGCATAATAAGGGGTAGTTGTTGAGTGAATGTACTGCGGTAGCTGGAAGTTTGTGACTGATTTTGATCAAGTTGAAGATTAGTTACAATTTGGCGTTTCTAATCTTATGACTAATTCACTTTGCAGCTCAATATAGGTTTGCCACTTTGCCTTTGGGTCCTTTTATGTTAAAAAGGAATTATTGTATGCTTTTATGTGTGTAAGTTTATTACTTGAGATAGTACATATGTTACATATTATTAGCAGACGCAAGGATTGCGCCTTCGGCATTATCCATCATTAATCTTGTCAATGTGCTGGATTAATTTTGCCTTTTCAATAGTGTTGGCAGCTTAGCTGCTTTTCCCAAACCTCATGCTTCGACCCGTACTCACCTCCCCATGCCCCACGCACAAAAAAAGAGAGAAAAGTTCGTTCAAGAGTGCTTTATATGTTAACCGCTCTTTGGTGGCTCTTTGTAGAGTTACTAGGGCTTGGTTAAAAGGATTGATCTTTAACCACTTTATGCAATGGCCACTTAGAAAGGAAGGAACATGACGTTAGTTGCATATAAGTTTAGTTAGTTACTAAATAAAGTGTTTGGTTTAGCGTTAGTGATGGTAGTTAGTTATAATACAAGTATTTTTATAGATATTGAGCAGTACATAAATACTGAGCTGTATATGAGAAGCAAAGCATGAATTGAGCCATGGGACTGGAGTCGTTTGTAAATTCTGGATTGCCTTGGACATTTTTATTCCAAGGCACCAGGATTGTTTGCTGCCTAATGAGTTTATGATCTCAAGTTTGCAGAATGCTTACCTTTGAATTGTAAGAAAATAGTTGATTCTCATGGATGTGCAGATCTTGCACAGAGTAGTTAGGAACATTTCGATAATTCAAAGTCTTCCAACAATCAGATTTTTTTTATTTTGTGTGTCACACAACTGACACTAGTTGTGTGAGGCCTCTTTTTTGTCTCACACAACTTTGTGGTCCCAGAATTTTGTGGACCCAAATGTGTGAGATAAAAAAACCTCACACAACCAAGGGCCTGTTTGGCCATAGATTTTGCCTACATTTTGGTCAAATCCCAAAACCAGCTCAATAGTTGGTTTTGAGCCAAAATATCGCTATTATATTTTTTAAAAATTGCCCCAAAGTTTTGTATTTTATAAAAGAACCCAATATTTATTATTTTGTAACGATGCTGCTTCGTCTTTTCCGTCATCTGATAGTGTATCATGTAGTTCATTATAAAAATGATAATTTTGTATCAAATTTATTTATATTTAGGACTCTGGTTTGTGATAATATAATGAATGTTACTGATAATGGTACTGTTGGGTATTTGTGATAGTTTTTAGAACTTGTGGGTATAATAAATTTGCAAATCTATTGCCCAACGCTAACTAAGTCAGTTGTGTGAGGCACACCATAAAATCACTTGAATTATCAAGTTTTGCGTTGATTGTCGATTTACCATAACACTCCTCCTTTATTTTTCGACAATATGAGTAAGCTCATACATGCTAGTTTTAAACAAAAATTGTCTACATCTATTGTACACAGCAAACTACATATCACGTATTTATTAGGTGGTTATAAGGTATCGGATAAAGCTACAATTTCCATTTTCCATATGGAATTTCTTTTGTGCAGAAAAATAAAGAATGAAAAACATAGATGCCTCAAATCATAGAGCTACCTATACAGCTTTGCTATCTTTTGCTTAAAATTTATATCTTTATTGTGCTCGCTGGAGTAGATAACATTATTGAAATTAGTGATTAATAAAGTAAAACTCCTACTTGACGATTTAGACGTAAGTGCTACTAGATCGCATGCACTGAATTCATAGGTATAGAACCAAACTCCTTAGTTTTTTCAAGTGAAATCCCTAGTATATGAAAAATTAAATTGTTAGTGTCTGGTCAAAGGAAAATTGGGTGGAAATTTTCTGTCCATTCCCCCCTCCTCAAATTCTTGGATTGAAAAGGGGTTTAAAAACTGGTGCTCCTTTGATAGTTTTTGCAAAACAAGTTAGACGTCTCTTCAACTCTTCGGAAAACTTAAAGAGCAACCTTTTAGGAGATTTTTAAGTTTTCCTAAAATTTTAGAAAAAAATCAAAGTTTTGAAAAATATTTATTAGCTTATCTAGGGTTGGGCATAGTTTGGGCAAACCCGAAATTCGGAATTTTTGGATTTTTGGTTTGGATTTACGGATTATGGATTGCATTTTGTGTTTAATTTTTAAAATTTTTGGATTTTGAATTGGATATTTGATTTGGTACTTCGAAATTTCGAATATCCAAAAATCCAAAATTTTATACTTTATATTTAGTTCATTATCCATATGCCAATAGTAATAAGTTCAAATACCCTACTAATTAGATATTATCTCATATATTCAATATTAATTACAAAGTTACTGTCAGAATACTTTCTATTTGGACATGGATTTATTATTGCTACTTCTTATCGGCTTCATTAATGTCTGTATTACATTTCCTTGATAATAATTTCATTACTTGAATATTTTATTTGGATGATTGCAGTGAAAATAAACTTTTCAAGCAATTTAACATGAGTACTTCATTTGGATATTCATTTTTGTAAAAAGAAAAAACATCTCAACTTATAAGCTCAAAATTGAAACTCCAAAAATATCCAAACCGATTAATCCGAAACTGAATTTAAAAATTCGGATCCAATCCGAGCTTGCTGGGATTGGATTTGGTTTATCATTTCTTCAATCTAAAAATCAAAAATCCAAACCAAAATTTTCATAACCAATCCGAACTGCTCGAACGACCACCCTATTTTAAAAATCATCTAACATATACTTTTGACGAAAAACTTTTTCACACATTTTTGATTTTTCCAACCAAAAAGGTAAAGCGACAAAAATTTTGTTTCGAGAAAATGGGTATCCGACCCAATAGAAGGCCCAAAGAAGCTAATTGGTCCATTTCCAAGGCCCGACGGCGAGCCGCCTCCGAAACATCACTTTCTTGATGGTCAAGCATAACTACTTTGGCACATTAGTATATACCCCCCCTTTGTTTATTTAAAAAGAAAAAAGAAAAAAACGTAATAAACATATTTTTTGCATAATATTTTTCTAAAAATAACAGCGTAATTCATCACCATTCACGCTTAACTCTTTCTTTTCCCTTTGACTTAAAACAATTATTCCATTTTTTTAATTGTTTTCTCAAATTCAACATGAACCATAACTATTCATCCCTAGCTTTTTCTTTTATTCCTTTTTTATTTTCTTTTGCCTTCTTCATCCAAAATATTTTTTTTGTTCCTTTTTTACTTACTTGTTTCTGTACTATTGGTGCACAAGTCATGCGTCTTTAGATCTTTCTCCTTATTTATTACAAAAACTAAAAGACTTGAATTCATTTACATCAAATCATTTAAAAGAAAGTTACATGTAAGCATTCATAAAAAGTAGACTTATAATTTTACATTATATCTTGACGGGTCACTGACACCCGAAAATTTTGACAAAAACTTTATATATATTTGTAATTTTTGTTCATAAAAATAGTCAGATATTAGCATATGTCCCCGTATCAATCTATATGAACAGTAATAAATTTATATTGAATACTATAATGCTCCCGCGATCATCGAATCCTGGTTCCGCGTTCTACTAATGATACTAACAATAAGACAAATTATTACTACTGTAAGTGTGTAATAACATGTAAAAACATTTTAATAGTGTAATTTTTATTTTTTTTACATTACCCATGGATATTAGCTAAGCTCAAATAAAAATCTAAATAAACAAATATTTTATTTCAAGATTCTCATGTGCCCCCTCACGTGTAAAACCTAACTAATCTCACTTTTCTCGAGTTTTCCTTTTCTTTTTCTTGTGAAAATTAAATTTCTACAATATTCGTTTTTATTATTTGTTCAACAAGTATAGGCTTCCGATTTTTCAGCTCAGCAATCCAATAAAAACCCCCCATCACCCGTTCGTTAGTTTCTCCACTACAACACCTTTTGCTCTCTCTTCTCCTCTACTATATCGCTTCCTATAACTCCTCCTCTGTATTAAGGTATTTTCTCTTTTACATAAATCTATGTTTATATCTTTTATGTTCTTTGATTTGACCCTACAGATCTGATTGATGTACTAATTTTCTTGTTTTTTTTGGGTGAAGAAAATTTTAAGATCTGAGATATGGGAAGTTCAGGAGATGCATGGAAATTGAAGGACCACCCTAAACTTCCAAAGGGAAAGACAGTAGCTGTGATTGTTTTGGATGGTTGGGGTGAGGCTAAACCTAATGAGTTTAATGCTATCCATGTTGCTGAAACTCCTGTTATGGACTCCCTCAAGAATGTAAGATTTTTGGTTCTCATTTTCTTTTTTTGGTTAAAGATTGTAACTTAATGGATTTATGATTTGTTTTTCTTATCTGGGTCTTTGTTAAAAATCTTTTATTGGGTGTTCCTGGAAAAGCTCATGTAAATGCTTTTTTTAATTTCTTTGGTTAAAGATTGTTGCTTTATGGATTTATGATTTGTTTTTCTTATCTGGGTTTTTGCTAAAAATCTTTTATTGGTGTTCATGGAAAAGCTCATGTAAATGCTTTTTTTTTAATTTCTTTGTTTAAATATGATTTAGCGGAGGGTCTATCTGAAACATAAGGCTGCGCACATAGTATACTCCCAAGACCCCGTTTGTGGAAATACACTTTGTTGTTGTTGTTGTTGTTGTTGTTGTTGTTGTTTAAAGATTGTTGCTTTATGGATTTCTGATTTTGTTTTCTTTATCTGAGTTTTTGCTAAAAAAATATTTTATTGGGTGCTCCTGAATAATGGAGATTGAATAAGGCTCATGCAACTGCTATTTTTTTTTTTTTGGTTAAAGATTGTTGCTTTATGGATTTATGATTTCTTTTCTTTATCTAGGTTTTTACTAATAAATATTTTATATGGTGCTCCTGAAAAATGGAGATTGATGAAGCTCGTTGAACTGCTATTTTTTAAATACCTTTGGTTAAAGATTGTTGCTTTATTTATTTATGATTTGTTTTATTCATCTTGGTGTTTGCGAAACTTTGTTTTATAGTACATGCTCTGAAAAATGGAGACTGATTAAGGCTCATGGAACTGTTTTTTTTCTTTGTTGCTTTTTGGATTTATGATTTGTTTTATTTATCTTGGTGTTTGCTAAATATTTTATAGGGTGCTCCTGAAAAATGGAGATTGATTAAGGCACATGGTAATGCAGTGGGACTGCCCACAGAGGATGATATGGGTAACAGTGAGGTTGGTCACAATGCTCTTGGTGCTGGAAGGATCTTTGCTCAAGGGTGAGCTCTTTGCTTCTGTACATATGAAAGAAATTCATGTACATGTTATTCTGTTGTTGTCTTTTGAAAAGCTTGTTTTTGCTGGAGTATTCAGAGATCTTGTAGGTTGTTAATGTTTTTTTTCTTTTTTGTTGGGGGATTCTTATCTGTTAAATTCGGTCTGAGATTAGTTGTTTAAAGTTAATGTTATATGATTCATGCAAAAAAAGAGATTAGTACTTTGGAACTGAGTGGAGATTTTTGATTGGTATTGGGACCAGAATCTTGTTTGATGCCTTAGAGTTTAGTCCCAAAAACTCAGTCTTAACTAATCAAACCAAAGAGAAAGAAAAATAAACAGAAATCAGAAGCAAAGAAAGAGCTTTCATCAATGCGTGGATTAATTGTTTTCTCTCCTTGATTGGCTGCATAATTGATGTACCTTTCGTACTATGGCCCACATTGCAGTACAAGCAGATTAGCTTTTGAGACTGCCTATTTCTACCACCATTCGTGATTAAGAACTTGGTTATACTTAACTGATTCCATATGATTTTATGCAATCACTGGATTAAGTGAGCTATTCTTCCCTTGGTGTTTTTTTTAATTTAAATAGTTGCTTATTGTTGTCTCTAATGTATTTCTTTGTAGTGCAAAGCTTGTTGATCTGGCCCTTGCCTCTGGTAAAATCTATGAGGGAGAAGGTTTCAAGTATGTTAAAGAATGTTTTGAAAAAGGAACTTTGCACCTCATTGGACTCTTGAGTGATGGGGGTGTCCACTCCAGGCTTGATCAAGTGCAGGTATGCATATCAGTTTTTTAAACAATACAGTGATGATTGATTTACGTTTTCCAGATACCTAATGGTTTCCACTCACTTCAAATTCAATAACAAGTACTCCCTCCGTTCTACTTTATGTGAACCTTCTCGGAGTACGAGGGTCAAATTGACTAAATTTTGGTGTGAATTCGAGCATAGAATTCCCAAATTATTTGAAATAATATGTTACCTTCTCAATCTTTTTTTGAAATAATGTGTAGAAACTATACAAAAAGTACTATTAATCACAATAATTCATAACTCAAAATATTTGAAAGTATTTTCAAAGGATGTGATCAAAGAAAATCTTGTTCGACTCCCAAATAGCAATAGTGTAACATAAAGTGGAATAGAGGGAGTACTAATTTTCTTTAAGTCGGTATATTGATTGAATTTTCTAGTGCCAAAAGAGGTTGCTACATGTAATCTTGATTTTGGTTGCAGTTGTTGCTGAAAGGTGCTGCTGAGCATGGTGCCAAAAGAATTCGTGTCCACGCCCTCACTGATGGGCGTGATGTTCTAGATGGTTCTAGTGTGGGCTTCATGGAGACTCTTGAGAATTCTCTTGCACAATTACGTGAAAAAGGTATTGATGCCCAGGTTGCATCTGGCGGAGGTCGCATGTATGTTACCATGGATCGATACGAGGTAAATTTGTGGCTTTTAAATATCTGCATTTTGGAATTTATTTTCTTCCGACAATGTTTGCCTCCTGCACCTAATATTGGTCAAAGCTTCTAATGCCCTGCGTAAAGCTAGAAGCAGCCTTCATTTCAATAATCCGTTAAAGAGACTTTTTTGGTTAACATTGGCTTGATAGAATTTTGTTTAAGAGCCTGTTTGGATTGGCTTAAAAAAGTGACTTTTAAGCACAATAGCTTAAAAGTATTTTTTAAGTGCTGGAGCTTATTTTATAAATAAGCAATTACGTGTTTGGATAAAAGTGTTGAAGCTGAAAAAAAGTTGTTGGAGTGTTTGGTAAACAAATGCTAGTAAACACTTTTTTCTGTTAAAATGACTGAAATATCCTTAAAGTTGTTAACACTATAAAGATGTTATAATATTTTATTCTAAATTAACACATATACAAATAATTTATAATTAAATCACTTTCAGTTTTAATTAATTATCTAAATATAAATTATTTCTTTAAATAATACTATACAATAATTAATTATTTGACCAAAAAAGTGATTTTTCGGTTCATAGCTTCAGATTCTAGGGTAACATGTAAACTAGTTTCAGCAATTAAACAAAGGATGGATTCAACGACAAAAAAAAAAACTGTTATGGAACCAAAAAGGAAGCTAAAGAATAATATTTACAAAATATTGGAATATATCAAACATTTATTTAAAAAGCTACTGTTGGCTTCCCTTTTAGAACTTCAAAAATTTGACTAATTTTGGTGAACATAGCAGCAACGATAAAATTAAAATTGGTGATGAGAACTGACACTTTAATTAGTTAGGGAAGGGTAGTTTTGGGGTTTAGAAAAAGTGAAAGGGATAGTAGGGTAAATTACTTGGTCAAACATAAGGAGCTTATAAGCCAAAAAGCAATCAGTTGGGCAACACCAACTTATTGCTTTTGGCTTGTTTTGGGTATTTTAGCTTATAAGTATTTGGCTTAAAAGCACTTTTATAGTCTATCCAAACACTCAAATAAGCCCAAAAGTGCTTTTAAGCTTGTTTGATCATCTTTTAAGCCAATCCAAACACCCAAGTTTATCTTCTTCAACTTGTCTAGGTATATGATTGATGATGAATAATTTAATCAGATAAATTTTTTTGTTGTTGCTCAGTGCTTCATTTTGTAACTGTCTTCTATCTTAATATGTTTGCCGAAGAAGCAATTTGTTTCATTGCTGTCCACTCTTAGTTTTAACTGTATGTTGTTGTACCCCTTCGACTCTTTTCAACATCAACATTTCATGTCTATAGTTGTCTCCTAAATATAATGGGGCGGGGCCTAACTCAATTCCAAAAGCCAGCTCATGAGGTGAATATTGTCCAAGACCATACAAAAAGACTACAGCCCATTACCTCAACTAATGTGGTACATTCAAACACCATGTACGCCCAGAACTAAACAACTAGATGTGGATAACATAACAGAGGCTCATCATTGGATAACCAAACAATAGGGATAGATCTGGCTATATCATGTAATGAATGAAGAGATGAAGAGATTTTGACAATTCTGAGCTTGAATTATTCCCTCAAGCTATCGGGGGTCAAAAAGTGTACAGGAACAACCTAAAATTGGATGGAATCAGATTTACATGTCAAAATAATGATCCCCCTAATTGGCCCTAATTGATATATACAACATTCTCCTCACTTGCAGCTTATTTACATTATCATATTCCTAACAGACACCAATTACACATAGCTGCTTATCAAAAAAGGTAACAGGGCAGAGTTTCAATATACAATACTTTTCGGGGACCACTGTACTACCTTGACATTGATGTGTTCTGTTGTTTGTGATATAAACAGTTCTTCTGAACCTTCAAGAATTTTTTTTCTTTGGTTGCTTTTTTCTACTGTGCTCATCAGGTCGATTTGATCAAGTTGACCTGATGCTTCAGGCTTGTACTGTCTTCTATTATCTTTCCTTCACAACTGTCATTAGTTATCATACCAACTTCTATGCTTTAAACAAAGTTTCTGGGATTTCATTCTTCATGTACTATTGTTACTTATCATTCATTTATTCATTTAATGCCAGAATGACTGGGATGTCGTAAAAAGAGGTTGGGATGCTCAAGTTCTTGGTGAGGCTCCACACAAGTTCAAGGATCCCGTTGAAGCAGTTAAAAAGTTGAGGCAGGAACCCAACGCCAATGATCAGTACTTAGCCCCTTTTGTTATTGTTGACGATAATGGAAAGCCCGTTGGGCCTATTTTGGATGGTGATGCTGTTGTGACTTTCAACTTCAGAGCTGATCGTATGGTCATGCTCGCAAAGGCCCTTGAATACGAGAACTTTGATAAATTTGATCGTGTACGAGTCCCTAAAATCCGTTATGCTGGTATGCTCCAATATGATGGTGAGTTGCAGCTTCCAAGCCACTACCTTGTTTCCCCTCCAGAGATTGACAGGACATCTGGGGAGTACCTAGTGCGCAATGGTGTTCGGACTTTTGCTTGCAGGTAGGTTGATGTGATATCTCTTCTGGTACCTTTGTTTGGAATACCTTGCAGAAGATTGAAATTGCTATTATTTGTTCAAAATGCCTGATTTTATTGTATAAGCTGCTGCTAATTTTATTAACATAAACCTGGAAGTGAAACAGCCTTTATTGTTCGAAAAAAGTGAACTAGAGATTAAATTAAGAGTTTATTCGATAGATTGATATGCCATTATTCTACATGAAGAAACATATATACAGAAGTTTATAATTTTTTTTTGAGCTAGTATTAACAACTCTTATTCTTGTTTAAACAGTGAGACTGTTAAATTTGGTCATGTCACCTTCTTTTGGAACGGAAACCGCTCCGGGTATTTTAACGAGAAATTGGAACAGTATGTAGAAATTCCAAGTGACAGTGGGATTACATTTAACGTTAAGCCAAAAATGAAGGCGCTGGAGATTGCTGAAAAGACTAGAGACGCCATCCTTAGCGGGAAATTTGACCAGGTAATATATGGAGTTGCTTTGTGAGTGTTTATGTTTTCAAAAAAGACTTTCTTTTTAAAAAAATAGAAAGCTTACCCTGGTTTCCGAATTATTTATTAGGTACGTGTGAACCTACCTAATGGTGATATGGTGGGGCATACTGGTGATATCAAAGCAACGATTGAAGCTTGCAAGTCCGCTGATGAGGCTGTCAAGGTAATGATGCTTCTTTGGATTCAATTGTTCTGTGTCATAAGATTTTCCTGTGATTTTTGTTTTCTCACCTTTTTGCGATATCTTTAATGTTTTGCGATGATAGCTGTCATTGGACATCACTAATGGTTGTGACTTAATCTTTCTTGCAGATGATCCTTGACGCTATTGAACAAGTTGGTGGAATATATCTCGTTACTGCTGACCATGGAAATGCTGAAGATATGGTTAAGAGAAATAAGAAGGGAGAGCCAGCTCTTGACAAGAACGGGAATATTCAGATACTCACTTCTCACACTTGCGAACCTGTAAGTAATTCATTCATTTTTTTGCAATGAAGACCTTAATTTTGTATCTGTTTTTTCTTTTTTCGTGTGGCGATCTGAGATATAGAAAACTGGAACAGCATGCATTATTCTATTACTTCCAGCAGTTCCTTACCCTAACATCAGCTCCAGCTGTTTTAGAAGAATATTAGGGAAAAATGAGACATCGATTAGTACAGAGAGGCAGAGGCGGAGCCACAATTTCAACTTTATGAGTTCGAATTTAGAACAATGACTTCGAGTGCTGATAACTGGTTCTAAATTTAATATTTGTACATAATATGAATATTTTTATACAAATATATTGTTTGAGCAAAAGCCGGCTGAACCCGTAGCCGGGCTTCTAGTTCCGCACTTGTAGGGAGGAGGAAAATGGGGGGACCTCCTGGTTAGGAAATCTCAGGATTGTGTTCGTTTATGAGGACAGCTTACAAGTACTAACCTTTTGTCTTCTTTCCAAAGATTTTGTTAATATGAAAATCTATTGGAGCAGATAAGACTTGCTCACAAGTCGCAACACTGGTTAGAAATTCGAAAGAAAGGTTTAACTTAGCAATTGCATCATTGCATGTGTGCTCTCCTATTGCTGGTTTGGTTCGTGGAATCGATATATATATATATATATATATATTTTTTTTTTTTTTTCCCTTATAGGTTCCTATTGCAATTGGTGGTCCTGGACTGGCACCCGGTGTGAGATTCCGCCAAGATCTCCCTACTGGCGGGCTTGCTAACGTCGCTGCAACCTTTATGAATCTGCATGGCTACGAGGCACCAAGTGATTACGAGCCAAGCTTGATTGAGGTTGTTGACAACTAGATATCTCAGAGATTTTAGGGGAGTTGAAATTTTGGAGCAAGTTGGAAAGTGATAATGACTACATCTTATACTCTTTCCTGTTTATTTGAATAAGACATTTTTGAGCTTGTATTAACAGAAGTTGACATTCTATCCCATGGCCCTTGTTAAGCTATGATGGAAGAATACAACATACTGTTCATGTTAAACCCTGTAATCTTTAAAGGCATCAACTCATCTTGAGATTAAGTTTTCGTTTGGTGGCTAAAAGTTCTTAATCCTTTACTATATGTAGCATGAAATGCATAATCTGTTTGATGCTCATTATTATTACTACTAGTCTCTCGTCACGTGCGTTGCATGTGTATCCCGAAAAGGGACTGATCCATGGTTATGGTATCGGATTCACGTAAGACGTTGAGCATAATTTATGTGTGAAAATTCCCTAAAATTGTAACAAATAGTAATATGAACCCATAACTTTTAAAACATAATAGGTTCAATAAAACAAACAATAATGCAACAACAACCCAGTATAATCTCACTAGTGGGGCATGAGGAGGGTAGTGTGTACGTAGACCTTACCCTGGGGTAGAGAGGCTGTTTCCAAATGACCCTCGGCATCCTTCCCTCCAAGAACTCTCTACCTTGCTCTTGGGGTGACTCGAACTCACAATCTCTTGGTTGGAAGTGGAGGGTGCTTACCATCAGAGCAACTCACCTTGTCCTAAACAACAACAATAATCTAGTGTAAACCACGAGTGAATGGATTCAATGCTAAAATCTTAAAGATTGAAACCCATAGAATTTAAATCTTGAATTCGCCTTTGATCTCAAGTTTTTTAGTACAAAATATTTAAAAACACACTAGTAATTTAGTACAAAATTTTAAGAAAACCATGAGTCATTTAATACAATTGTTTTTTAAAAACCATCATATAAGATTATTAAAATATGTTTTTGAGCAATAAAATAAAAACTTT
Source organism: Nicotiana otophora (assembly GCA_000715115.1). Lineage (NCBI taxonomy): Eukaryota > Viridiplantae > Streptophyta > Magnoliopsida > Solanales > Solanaceae > Nicotiana > Nicotiana otophora. Next base: position 10,502 of record AWOL01S0024512.1, on the reverse strand, counting down.
CACATTTGTTATAAATGAGATGAATGCATGTGAGTGAGGAATGCATTTGTCTGTCCATTTAACGTACTTTGTATTCATGTACTCAATTAAGAAGTAGTTTAACTTAAAACCTTTGAATGTATTTGTACCTTTATAAATAGGGAACTTTTGACCCTATGAATAACACACCAAGAAAAGAAATAACAAAATCATTCTCCTTCACATATATTTTGTCTCCATTAGTATATTGTTCTATTGTGCTCTCATTTCTTAACACGTTATCAACACGAGGTTCTAACCAACTGAGGTTATCTGTTTCATCCGAATTTTATCTTCGTCCTAAAAGAGGTAGTCAGTTTCTTTTCCAATTCAGGTATACATTCCTATGTTTATAACGTTTCTATTAGGATCTTCTTTAACCTGCAATTTAATTACCATATGCATAACTTGTTTTGAATATGATTATAATAATTGCATTGGTATGAAAACAATAAGTTTTGGTTAAATTGTTATTTCATTAAATAAACTACGAAGAAGTTTATTCCTACACATAAATAAATAAGGATTAAAATTAAATTACAATAATTAGACTAATTAAGCCCACATCCAAATATTCTAACGGAATATGCATTTAGAGGGAATTCTTGCAGAATTTTCAAAAGGTTTAAATGTGTCTTCAATAAATTTATCACCTAAGTGTACAAACTAATTAATGACTTTAAAATTAATAACTGAACTATTAGATGAATCGTATTAAATGTTGAAACTTGTCGGAATTGATATCATCTAGTTTTATGCCTACTAAGCTTATTGAAACGTATTCTAAGTAGAACAAAATTATACTAGTATATATTAATTCAACTTATTTATTCTATGGAAATATACTTACATGTCTAAAGTTTTTGTGGGTAATATTAAACACTAATTTATCATCGCACTGCACATGATTGTTTGTTTGATAATTTTCCATATAGAATATTAATACATGATTATGTATTTGTCACAATCCAAAATTCCACCACAGGAGTCGTGATGGCACCTAGTCTCTAAGACTAGGTAAGCCAATTTTCATTACATTTTTGAAGCCATTTTTTTTGAAACTAACAACGGAAATAATTACAATATACAACCTCCCAAGACTGGTAGTACTGAGTCACGAACTCTAACTGAATACATAGAATGATCACGAGGACCGAATATACAACACTGTTTGATTACAAGTTAACAGTACAATGAAATGAAAAGACTCCAAGGGACTGCGACGACCAAGCAGCTCTACCTTGAATCCTTACGATCCCGCTTTAACTCTGCTCAAGTCCG
>AWOL01S0024510.1:3950-17219 GCA_000715115.1 Nicotiana otophora | reverse complement strand
TCATTACGATAATTTATATTTCGCAAAATATTATTATTTACAAATACAACAATATTAGCGGGACTAACAGAGAGTTCACCTAGTGAGCTAGCCCGGCCCTCAACCCAACTACTCTGTTGTTGAAGGTCATTTCAAAGTTCAGACCAGTTTTCTCAAAGCGGAATGCCAGAAAACAATAAAGTACTTCTCAAGGTCAAGTTTACTGAAAATTCTTTCCTTTCTATCACAAATGTTTCGTTGCTTCCAAAACTCGAATTAGTTTAGAATTCTGGTAGTTTTATGATCATGTGAGGCATTGGAAATCTTTGAGTCCCGCCGTCTGGTATTCCAGTGGCTCATCACCCAAATGCACAAAATACGTTTAAGTTTTTTGCATATGAATAAATCGTTGGAGTCGAACGCAAAGAATTCAGTTGAACCTATAGAACCCGCTTTAGATTGCCTCTAGCCCACTATTTGGTGCCTAACCATAAATGAGGTGGGAGAGGGGTGATTTTTGAATCAGAAGAATTTGGATGGATTGGATATTTTGCCAAGTAGTCTTCAAGTGCACATCTTATGTTGTTGTAGAACACATTTAGTAACAGTAAATGGTTAAGGTAAAAAGAGCTTTTGAATGTAGAAGCACTTCGTCAAGTTGGTATCTAAGAATAAAGACAACTTGTGAATCACAATTACAAAGACCTTGTTAGCTTGAAAACAAATACTAAATAACTTGAATTCCCTATCTAGCTGTTCACTTGTTCAGGTGGTCTCATTGACGAATTAGGAGGCTAACTTCAGTGTTCCCATACTATTTCCCTGTTGGGAAACTGCTTTTTTGGAAATTCAGTAAGCCTGTTTTGGGTTCAAAAACATAAATAACTTAGAGCTTTTAAGGTATGGAGCCAAGCAAACGTCAGGCAACAATGGAGTCGGTTATCTCCAGATAATAGAACAGCAGCACTAGACATATATATCTGTTTAGCTAAGCCAGCAACATACATTGTTTTATTAGACAAATAAGATAAGACACAATAGGTGAGACAAGACATTACCGAACATCACTAAAGTCTATAATAGAGGAGGCATCGTCCTCCACATAAATCTACAGGGAAGAAATAATCTAGTACGTACTCGCATTGATTTATAGACTACCCAAGATTAAAAATTGAAACAGAAAGAGATTGAAAGGGTCATCGCGATCGCTCTTCTTGTTTTCTTCAGTTCAACGCAATTCTCTGGTAATATAGGAAATGAAGGATTCCATTTCCTTGCTTGCAGGTCCTCCACGACTAACGGAGTTGTTGCTGTCACCAATTCTTCTTTACGAGCCCAACTCCACACGGAGATTCCAATTTTTAGAACATTAGTTACAAAAACAGCATTATAGGTTGGCCAAGCTGCTATTGGAACTCCCATGCTAATGCTCTCCAAACAAAAGTTCCACCCACAATCTGTTAGCCACAAGATTTCACATACCGATTTTGATACAAACCAGCATATCTTAATCAAAGAACATTTACTTGTGATAAATTTATTTTATACAGGTGTGTCAGTTGTGCAAAGATTTGGATAAAACAGGAATGAAGACATATACAAAGAAGGATTATTTTGATAAAGACCCGGACAAATATGGAAAAGAAGCTATTATGAAATCTTCGTAGAAGTAAAAGGAATGAAGATGAGGAGAAGAATTCCGCCGTTAATCTAGCAAGACTGAATGGACACATCAACCAAGATGGAATCTTGAAAGCATAAAGGAAGGATGAATTGATAAAATATTCAAATGGGCAAAAAGGATGTGACGTGAGTCACTGATATTATTTTACTATCACAGTCAAATAGAGCACTAATACTTTGAGATACCAAATACCTGAACCCTAACACTTGGCATCTTGTGCCCTCATTACACCTCATAACTGCACTGACGACTCGCGTGTCAAATAAAGCCATTCTCACATAGAAAGCAAGTAAGCAAGTAAGCAAGGGTGTGCATTTATACTTAACAATATCAAGAAAATCTCTTATCCGATAAGAGTGCTTAACTACGTGTATGCTTGTGCAAGTGTCCTAACATAGTTCATACCAGCTAGTGAGCATAAGGAAAAGAACGGACATCACGTAGAATGTTTTCTCACAACTTTCATAAGATAAAGCTCACATAGGTAAGTGTACCACTACACAAATATCAACAACAAGAATGCCCCCAGGCCATCACAAGTCATCATAAATCAATCCCTGATATAGCCCACCTTGTCTCGCCACTTGTGCAATAGTAAAGTAAATGGCCGCCTTGTCTCGCCACACGTGCATAATAATGTTCCCACCTTGTCTCGCCACATGTGCAACCCACATATATATATCCCGCCTTGTCACGCCGCATGTGCAAATATCAATAGTAACAATAGCACAACAGAAACCTCGTGCAACCCCATAACAAAGAGATGTCAACAAAGGGCACTCTCGAGATACCGTCTCGTAGTCCCAAAAATAAATACTCAACATGGGATCTCCCGAGGTACCGCCTCGTAGTCCCAAAAGTAAATATGCAAGACAAGGGGATCTCTCGAGATACCTCGTAGTCCCAAAGTAAATATGCAAGACAGGGGGATCTCCCGAGGTACCGCCTCGTAGTCCCAAAGTAAATATGCAAGACAGGGGGATCTCCCGAGGTACCGCCTCGTAGTCCCAAGGTAAATATGCAATAACAACAAGTACAATAACAACAATAACACTAATAGAAGGGTATGACAAATAAATCAACTCAGAAATTCCAGAACTCAAGGGAACGAAGGAAATAAATTCACAAGGAGTGGCTACAATAGAGAATGCTAGTCATAATAAGAACAACTCAATAAGCAAGGGAGCTAACACAAGTCGAATGATTCCAAATAAGGACAAGTTAACTAAGATATAGGATATCTAAACTTCTTTTAAGGTCGGGAAATTACGAAAGAGACACAATGAATTCAATTAAGAATAAGCAGCAGAAAGATAATCATAGTCTCAATTAAGGATGAACAATTATAGAAGAGATAATTATAACTTCAAATAAAGATAAGCAGTCAGGGGAAAGATAGCATGACAATAGAAGAGATAACAATTTCAGTTAAGGCACAGATGAATCAATATAAACAACAAGAGTGGATCATGAAGCAATTAACTCTAATTAAAGCAGGTAGATGTGAAACCAGTAATTAAGAAACGTATTCATAACAAAACAACATATTCAGTAAATACAAGAACCTAAGAGCCCTAAAAGGCCAACTTTCCACAAATATGTCCGAGCACGTACTCGTCACCTTGCGTACACGAACTACAATTAGCATAGAGACTCAAATCCTAAGGGGTAGTTCCCCACAGGAAGTTAGGCAAGATACTTACCTCGAACCAAGCTCAATCAATCGGTAACAATGCCTTTTCATCGATTATCCAACTCCGAATAGCCCAAATCTAGCCAAAAATAATTACATATCGTAAATACAACTATAATAGACTAATCTAATTAATTAAATCAAGACTTTAACAAAAATTCCGAAATCCGTCCTAAAAAGTCGATCCGGGCCCACGTCTCGAAATAGGAAATAAATCACAAAATCCTAAAGCCCAAACACTCACGAGTCCAACCATACCAAATTTATCAAAATCCGACCTCAGATGATCACTCAAAACCCAAAATCAAACTCTTCAAATTCCTAGCCTCAAACTCCCAAATTCCACCTTAAATACACACTAGCTAGGTGGAAAAGTAATTGGGGAAGCAATATTATTGATCAAAAATAAGCACAAGTAACTTACCTTATGAAATCCCTCGAAAATGCTCTCAAGAAATCGCCAACTCGAGCTCAAAAATCTCGAAGCCTCGCTTAAAAGGGTTCTGCCCAGGCATTACCGCATCTGCGGACCACCGGTCGCACTTGCAGAATTACCCTCACAGGTGCGGAAATGACTTAAGGAGGCTGGTCCGCATATGTGAGCAAGGGGACGCACCTACGCACCCGCTCCTGCGGATATCTTCCGCTTCTGCGATCCTCACGCTCCAGGCCCCGTCCGCTTCTGCGCTCCATCTTCCGCATATGCGGCTCCGCTTCTGCGGGACAATATCGCACCTGCGCCCACATACCAAGCTTCACCAAACCGCACCTGCGCTCCTTTTTCCGCATGTGCGAGTCCGCACATGCGGCCACCCCACCGCAAGTGCGATTACACCAGAAACTTGAAAGCTTCAGCAACTATACAAGTCCAAATCTCAATCCGTTAAGCATCTGAAACACACCCGATGCCCCCAAGATCTCAACCAAACAAACAAACTAGTCCTAAATTACCATACAGACTTAGTCGAGCCATCAAATCACATCAAACAACGCTAAAAACACGATTCACCCTCCAATTCAAACTTAATAAACTTGAAACTTTAAATTTCTACAACTGATGCCGAAACCTATCAAATCAACCCGGAATGATGTCAAATTTTGTAAGCAAGTCATATTAAATATTACGGACCTACTCTAACTTCCGGAATCAGAATCTGACCCCAGTATCAAAAAGTCTACTTCCGGTCAAAATCTCCAAAAATTCGACTTTCGCCATTTCAAGCCTAAATGAGCTACATACCTCTAAAACACAATCCGGACACGCCCCTAAGTCCAAAATCACCCAACGGAGCTAACGAAACCGATGAAATTCCATTACGGAGTTGTCTTCAAATAGTTCCGACTACGGTCAAAATCCTAAGGTTTAAGCTTCCGTTTTAGGGACTAAGTGTCCCAAATTACTCTAAATTATCCAGAAATTGAATTCAACCATGCACGCAAGTCAATACACATAATACGAAGTTGCTCAGGGCCTTATACCACCGAACGAGACTTAAATTCTTAAAACGACCAGTCGATTCGTTACAGAAAAACTAAAAGAAAGAAAGATTGTAGAATTATAATGGAAATGATCTCAAATCTATACGGGATCATTTAAGTGCAAGATTCAAAAGCAATTCTTTATATTATTTGAAAGCATGTGAATAGCTTCTTTATGGAAGAGATCATTTAAGTGCAAGATCCAAAAGCAATCCCTTATATTATTTAAAACCATGTGAAGAGCTTCTTTATGGAAATATCTTTTTGGTCAAATCTAATCTCCTTTAGATTTAAAAGGTGCAAGCTGTCAGAAGCAAAAGAATGAATTGTTAGAAAAGGAGACATGTCAGCAACAATCAAGGACTCTAAAAGAAGACATGCCATGATTCAATACAATCATGCAACGGGGGAGAAAACATGACCAAGTAAATCAGGAAACACTCTACTTAATGGAAGACAAATTAAGTGCAGTTCCTTTTTCTTAAAGCCATCAAAAAGAAAGGGAAACAAATCAAGTGCAGTCACTTTAAGGATTGATTGAGACAAACCACAAATCACTCCATGGATTTGGATTTCGAGTATGGAAAGCAAGGACTTAAAGTGAATCCAGCTCATCTCTCATGGAGGAATCAGAGACACCCCTTGGGTCAAATATCATTAAAATATTGTGTGCCTCAATCAAGGATCGATAAACAACAAATCTCAAAATTCTCCTATAAGAAGATAGGCGAACTCAAGGATCAAATACACAACCTTCTAAATAATTATCTATCCAACTACAAGTTCTTTATTCTACTCTTAACAAGCATTGAAATTTATTTTTAGTAGATTTACTGTGTACACAAAAGAGTGAAGAGAGACCGAAAAATATTAGAGAGGCAGTGTGTTCTTAGAGGTTGTGTCATTATTCGTTACTTTGGTAAGCGAGTGAAAACCAAAGAGTTGTTATTTGTGAGCATGTTAAAACCAACCCTTGTTCATTGTTGGTGAGCAAGTAAAAACCAACCCTGTAAACATTGGTGGTGAACGTTGAAATCACACAAGCTGTACACATCTCATATTTCAAGAGATCAAGAGATAACATCCTTGCAACCCAAGGAGACTGGAGTAGGATACCACATTGGTTCCAAACCAGTATAAAATTCCTGATGTCACTTACCTTACTGCTCTCATATTGTATTATAAGCAATTACTGTTTTTTGAGATTAATATTTGATTGAATTGAAGTACTAACAGTATTGTGCAGGCTGTCTCCGCATCGGTCGACTAAGTGTATATCGTAGTTGACTAGAAATTTTAACATGCTTACAATTCACCCCCTCTTGTATTTTCACAATCCACCCGTAGATGGATGTCCCAAGATTTCCAATTTCTCACCACCATTTGTAATGACCCGACTTGTTGTTTTGTGAATTAGCGTCTCGTTCAGCGACTTAAGGTCCCAAGAAGCTTTGTGATGTGTATTATGACTTGCGTGTGTGGTCGAGTTTGGTTTTCAGATGATTCAGGATCAAATTGGAAGAACAATTCTTATTTAAGAAACTTAAAAGAAAAGAGTTGACCAGAGAGTTGATTTTTGAGCAAACAACTCCGAAAGGAATTTTTATGATTCCGATAGCTCCGTATGATGATTTTGAACTTAGAAGTGTGTCCGGATATTTATTTGGAAGTCCGTAGTTGATTTTGGCTTGAAATGACGAAAGTTAGAATTGGAAGGTTTGGAAGTTTGACCGGAAGTTGACTTTGGTGATGTCAGGGTCAGAATGTGATTTCGATAGTTGGATTAGCTTCGTTATATCATTTGAAACTTGCATGCAAAATTTGACGTCATTCCAGGTTAATTTGATATGTTTCGGCACGAGTTTTGGAAGTTAGAAGATTTAGAAATTTATGAGTTTGATTTGTGGTGCGATTCATAGTTTGGACGTTGTTTGATGTGGTTTGAGGCCTTGATAAGGTCCGCGCTATATTCTAGGACTTGTATTTGGTTGAGGTCCTGAGTGGATCGGGTGAGTTTCGGGGTGAGGTTTGAACGAGTTTGGGCATTTCAGCACTCTAATGATGTTCTGGAATAGTTGAAGTGCGGAGGGCACATTTTGGAGTGTGGATGTGCGGCCGCAAACTACCAAAGTGCGGAGGCAGTGGTAATTGTGCGGACCGCAGTTGAAAATGTGTGGACTGCAATTGAAATTGTGTGGTCCGTAGAATTCTTCTCGTGGCCGCAGAAAGGAGATTCTGTAGATTCGATGGTCCAACTTCGGATGCTTATATCTTTTGATTTATAATGAATTTAGAGATGATCCAAAAAAAGAGCTGTAGCCCTTTGAGTCTAGTTTACAGAATGGTATAATAATCATCATTTGGACATTTGTACCAAAGTTATGGTCAATTTACTGAAGCCTTGAAGCCTGGTAGTGCAGTGGCTGCTGAAGTGCGGCCGCACAATTTGGATTGCAGCCGTAGAAACCTTAAATGTGCGGACCGTGTTAGCACTTTGGAGGTCAGATGTGGTACCATATAAATGAGGTTTTCATCTCATTTTTTATTTTTGGATCTAGAGAGCTCGTTTTGTGGCGATATTTCGTGAATTGTTTCAGAAAATTATCGGGATAAGTGATTCTAACTTGGATTTGGTTAATATACATGAATATATCATTGTTTTTATTATTTAATTAGTATTTTGAGATGAAAATTTTTGAAAAAATTGTATAAGTTTCATAAAACGAATTTTTGGGATTTGAATGTCGATTCAGAGTCGGACTTGAGTGAAACTAGTATGGTTGGACACGTATCAAAATGGGTGTTCGAATTTCGTAAAAATTCTGTCGGGTTCCGAGATACGGGCCCCGCGTTGACTTTTTGTTCATTTTTTAATATAAAATTTTAAGTTTATGTTTTATTATCCGAAATTATTTTCGATAAATTTTAATGAAATTATACAATTAATTTGGTTAGATTTGAGCTGTTTGGAGGTCAATGCAAGCAAGAAAACGATTTTGGAATATCGGCCTAACTTCAAAAAGGTAAGTATCTTGCCTTGAGTGGGGGAATTACCGCTTAGACATTGAGTCTTATATGGAAGTTGTGTGATTGAAAGCCATGTGCGCGAGGTGACGACTACGTAGTCAGGCTTATATGTGCAAATTTTATTGGTTTAAAGCCTTAGGCATTTTTATGTATTAAATTGGATAATTGTTGGCATTTAGTAAATCCTTGAATTTGTCATGCTTCATTCCTTGTTTGTCGAGTTTGTATTTTAAACCTGCAACATCTTTTGGTGGCTAAAATATTGGCAATATATTGCATTCTTCTAATCCCAATCCCACCTTCTTTAAGAGGATAACAAAGATTTTTTCCAGGATCTCCAGTGATACTTTTTTTGATCCCAATAGTATCCCCAGAAGAAATTGGCAAGATATTTCTCAATAAGCTTAAAAATGGCTTTTGGAGGACACATAACAGAAAGAGAGTAAGTAGGGAGATATTGAAGCACATTCTTGATGAGAATGACTTTGCCTCCATATGAAAGTAATTTTTCATGCCATCCATTAAGCTTCTTGACAATACTGTTAACCGTGCCATCAAAGTAGGTGGTCTTTTTTCTTCCAATATAAATGGAGCATCCCAAATAGGTGAAAGAAAATTCCTTGTCCATAAAACCAGTACAGTCCCTGATTCTATTAATTCTAACAACAATAGTTTTAGGAGCAGTTAAAATTTTTTTTAATCCTTGTTAACCTTTTGACCAGAGCTTTTTTCATAACTATGAAGAATATTCATGATGAGATTAATAGAGTTACTATTACCACCAGAAAAGATAACTATGTCATCAGCATATGCTAGGTGGTTAATGTGTGGACATCTAAGTGGAATAGAGAAAGAAATAAAATTATTATCTAGTAAAAGGTTATTCAGAGAGCAAGAAAGTACTTAAGCAGCAAGGATGAATAAGGAGGGAGATAAGGGGTCACCCTGTTTTAGACCCTGACTTGATTTAAAAAAGCCTTTCCTAGTACCATTAATGATGATAGAATGCCAATTACTAGACAGAAGATTAAAGATCATGTCAATCCAAATTTCCTAAGCACAGTAGTGACAAAATTCCAAGACATTCTATCATAGGCTTTAGCCATGTCCAATTTCATTACAACATTACCACCTTTATTAGTATTAGAGATAAATTGAACTATTTCCTGAGCTAAAAGAACATTTTTAGTAATGCGTCTATCCTTAACAAAACCACTTTGATTAGCAGAGATTAACTTAGTAAGCAAAGGGTTCAGCCTAATTGAAAGGATATTAGTGATAATCTTGTTAGTATAATTAGAAAGGCTAATAGGTTTAAATTCATTAAAAGTTGAAGGGGTAGCATTCTTGGGGATAAGAACAAGACAAGTATGAGTATAGAATTTAGTCAGAGGCTTACCTTGGAAGAATTCAATAACAAAGGCTATGATATCCCTATTTATGATGTCCCAACAACTTTGGAAGAAGGATCCAGTATAACCATCTGGCCCAGCACTACTGGTGGCTGTCATGTTGAATATTGCATTTCTAATCTCCTCTTTACTTGGAATAGCATTAAAAAGTACATTATCTTCTTCTGTAATTTCCTTAGTGATGCAATTCAAAATAGAAGGATCTAGCTTGGAGATAGGTAGGTTAAACATGGCATTGAAATGTCTGATAGCTGCTTTAGAAATCTTCTCGTCTCCTTGAATCCATTTACCTTTATGATTTTTAATCCTATCCAATTGAAGTCTTCTCCTCTTTTCTCTGAGCAAACTGTGGAAATAGCTTGTGTTCCTATCTCCATCTCCAAACCACTTTATGTTTTCCTTCTGAGTGTTTAAGGACTCCTGCATATCTAGCCATCTGATGTATTCCTCATGGGCTTTGTTAGTTTCACTTCTGTCTGCCTCTGTGTTGTTGATAATATCCATTTATTCCAGGCTTTGAATCTTCTCCTCCCACTTGATGATATTACTCTGGATATCTCCTATGGATTCTCTAGACCATTGACTTAGCTTTCTGCTAAGAAGTTTCAACTTAACTTGGAGTCTCCACATATTGTTTCCAGTGATATGAGTGTCCCAAACCTCTTTAGCAATGCTGAGAAAGTCGTCTTGCTTGGTCCAAAAATTAAGAAATCGAAAGTACTTAATGTGGTTGTTAGTCTTATCAAAACATTTCATAAGCAAAGGCTTGTGATCTGAGCCTGTTCTCACTAGATGTTTGATAGTAGTATTATGAAATTTTTGTGCCCATATATCTTTGATAAAAACTCTATCTAGTCTTTTCCAAATTCTTTTACTAGGCCTCCAATTGTTACACCAAGTAAACTTAGCTCCAGAACAACCAATATTTGTCACCCCACAGTTATTCATACAATTCATAAAATCTAAGCTCTTAGACATTCTGTGAGGGTTACCACCAAGTTTTTCATCAGGTTCTAAGATAACATTGAAGTATCCTCCAATGCACCATGGGTCATTAATACCATTCCTGTCATTTTCTAGGCTATACCATAAGTCTTTTCTTTCCTTAGAAGTACATTTGGCATAAACAGCCGTAATGGCAGTAGTAATATTGGAATGGCCTTCTTCAATCTTGATAGTAATGTGTTGTTCATCATTGGTAGAAATAATGGTATGACAAATGTTCTTCCAAAAATACCATATTTTTCCATTGTCGTTAGAGATACATCCCTGGAATCCCAAGAATCTCATGTAGCCCTCAATCTTGTCCTTACTAACCATATGTCCAAGGATAACAACATATAAGATGTTGTTGATGCTAATAAGATGTTTCAGTCTATGAATGGCCTATTTGGACCTCACCCCCCTAATATTCCAGAAGATCGTACTAATCATGGAAAATTTGGAGGGGTGAAAGCATTTCTTTGTTTCCTTTTCTTAGGAGGTGCAGATTTGTTTTTCTGCTTTCTTTCTTTATTTCTAACTCTACTTCTTCCTCTCCCTTCTGGAAGAGGGTCCTCTTTCTCGAATAAGTCTTTGCCCTGCTTGCCTTCTGATCTAACTTGAGGTTCTTCAGGGCTCTTATGAAGAGAAGGATCAACAATCAGATTAATGCCTGTCTGCTCTATAATATTAGTAGGAAGTCACGTAGAACTTGAGCTGTATTCCACTATTTTACCCTTCTCGTCAGAGTTCCCCTGCTTTTGATCATTAGCGTTTATAGAGATATCAAATAGCCCTTTATTAGCAGAAGTAACTTCTCTGTTCATAAATGGTGTCATTCCTTGAAGAGTCTATTCCTCGTTAGCCGTATCACTCTCTTTAATCATTGATTCAAGATTGTTACTTTGACTTTCTTTGTCATGTGGATATTCAGAGGTGTAATTCTTATGCTCTAAGATATGAGTCTAACTTTTATTGGTCTTGGATGTAGATGCGGCTGTTTTATTATTGCCGCTGTTTCCTTGAAGTTGAACAGATTTGAACAAAACTTTTCTCTTCTTTTTTGGCATTTTCTTTTCACTGTTCTTCTTTTTCTGTTTCTTTTTATTCTGTGTCCTTTATACTAGCCATTCTGCAATTGTTTTGTCCTCCATTTGGCTGCCATGACCCTGTATTATCTCCAATTTATCTTGAGTTTTGTTCCCTTTGTTTTGTGAAACATCCGTGGGGGGCTTCCTAATGTTGTTGTCTATATGTGTAGATTCCTCTGTTGTACCTTGTTTTTGAGTCTCGTTGTTTTCTTTTTCCTCTTTTTACTACTGAACTCCCTTGTTTTCAACTGCCGCATCAATCGTGCTTTTTCCTTTTTAATTCTTTCCTCTTCTATTTTCTTTTCAGCTTTCCTGCATTGTACCAGTGAATGCCCAAGTAACCTACAATGTCTGCAGTATTTGGGTACATTTTCGTACTCAAGTTTCTGAGTGAAACCTTTCAGGGAACTTGTTTCATACTTTTGTCCAACCCACACTGAATTGAGCAATGGCTTGGTGAGGTCGACTTCAACTCTGACTTTCGCCATGCTTGATCTAGTCTTGTTTCTCGTAGCCATATCCATAGTCAGAGGGATTCTAATAGGGCTCAGTATCTGTTTGATGTAATACCAAGTATGACAATGAAAAGGTAATTCGGGAAGAAGCACCCATACCGGTATCACCGGCGAATCTTCCTCCGATTTAAAATTTGGTGTCCATTTTTCAAGCCACATAACTTGGCCTTCCATTTCAATAGATCATCTATACCAAACACTTTTGAAGTCATCTTCATTAAAGAAATCTAAGAATACTGTGCGATAATCATAAACTCCTATTTTGACATTGCCTTTAACATTGATTTTCTCTGCAAATTTTGACCTTATTTTTTCAATTTGGGGTCTGGTTCGAAGAAATTTACCTACAATTGTTAGTTTCCATTCTTCTGCCATGACTCCATAGTAGTCACTAGCTTTAAAGATGATTGCAGGCATGCCATTGTCTTATATGTTTAAGTAGGAGTGACAAACGGGTGGGTCGGATATGATTCGGATCGGATGCGGATAATGAAAAAATGGATAAATTATCCGACCCGAATCATATTTAATACGGATAAAAAATGGGTTAACCGGCGGATAATATGGGTAACCATATTATCCATGACTTCTTACATATGATCACTTTTGAGAGAATTTTTAGTCTCCCTAACTTGAGAAACCCCCAATTTGAGGCTTTACAAATGTAAAAGTTAGACCCAGTGGTTATCCATTGGTTACCCATTGGTTATCCATTTTCTAAATGGATAATATGGTTCTTATCCATATTTGACCCGTTTTTAAAAAGTTTATTATCCAACCCATTGTTTAGCGGATAATATGGATGGTTAACTGTTTTCTTTTAACCATTTTGCCACCCCTATGTTCAAGTGACAACATTCCTTTTCATTTAATTTAATTTATGTTTACCAAACTTCTGCCTTGTTTATTAATATTATGCATTTAAAACGTGGCCGCTCTCATGATAACTGTCATGGGCTGCTTTCCATCATCGACCCATGACCCCTTGGACGTGCCCCGTGGCGTTCCGGCAAGCCTCCCAACGCCTAGCGCCATGGTCGGCCCCGTGGTCTCGGCAGCGCCAAGTGACAAGCGAGCATGCGCCTCTGTCGCCCCACCGATAATCAGTGCCAGCGCCCAGCGGCTGGCAAATGCCATCAATACCGCGCGCACCGACAATGTCGTGCGCACAAACCATCATGTTGCCAAGAGCGCCGCATGCACAGACAGTGCTCTGCGCGCAGACCCAATGCCAAGCACCAGCGCCCCGCCGCTGGCAGATCCAAATAGTGCCGCGCGCGCCCACAGCAATGCGCGCGCAGACCCTGATGCTCAAGACAAAGTTGCTGCCATCGGACTTGCTTCCATAGAAGACTAAGTCCTTTTCATTGTAATTATAGAGTAGTTTTACTTCATTTATTTTCAGTGT